>JAVCKT010096329.1:0-13264 GCA_032273925.1 Rhynchotus rufescens
ATGCCGCCCTGTGCCCCGTGCTCTGGGTGTCCCTGCTGGAGCAGGGGGGTTGGACTAGATGAGCTCTAGAGGTCCCTTCCAACCTCAACCATTCTGGGATTCTGTGATGTTTTATTGATAGCCAGTTTTGAACATTAGTGGCTAATTTGCAGGAGTGCTGAGTACACAAAGCTTTAACTGGCCACTGTGGAAGCAGTACCTCAAAAACATGAGAGGAAATTCAAAACTCTCTCAGAGAGCAGAGCAGATGCAGCATTAGCACGTTGTAGACACTTTGTCTTAATTGCTTCAATATCCAAATAGGAAATGAGGACTATATAAAAGTTTTGCTTCACAGGTGTTACAAAAATCGTGATATTTATGATGTATTTGTAGAGAGCATTGTGTGCTATGGGATAATTCACTAGGGCTCTAAAAGTTTTTTTTCTTCCTATTGGCCATTTTTTAAAGATGTCCTGAAGCCATGTGGGGAAAAATGAGACAGCTGCCAAATAAGGAATAGTTTTGCATTGTGTGTCCTGTCCATAAATTAAAGAAGGTTATCTGCATAAGTGCTGATTTTGACATTGTAACTTGAATTATTTTCACTTGTGCATTTTAGTTGTGCGCTTTAGATACCTGCATTTTCTGTGGCCACGCTGACTCTCTTTTCTTGAGCCCAATTTATTTTTTATTCTAAAATGTCATAGCAGACTGTTCAGAAGTGTGACCACAGACTGTTTTTTTGACTGGTGGCCTCTAGTCTAGCAAGATATCCTATCAGTAGCTGTTTCTCTGAAGCAGATTAGTCTGTCTGTAGTCAGTTGTTATCACTCAGTTTTACAAAGTCTCATTTTCTCCAAATTAATTTTTGAAAGTGGCCACATGGCAGGCACTATTCAGTGCTCCAAATCCAGAGTCAGCTCCCATGGGCTCTTCCTTTGCTAGCAAATACAAGCTGTCCACAAAGCCTGAAGAAGCAGGTCCCATGAAGAGGCCTTAGACAGGAGGTTCTGTAATGCCAGTTGTTGTGTCTACCAAGTATGTCTGCTGAGTGTGAATCAGCAGAGAGACAAATATATAGGTATGGTATATAATATTTTGATTGATTCAGGGCAATGCAAGGAGAGCACTCCTTGTTTTTTTCTTTTTTTTTTTTACTTTTCTTTTTTATGAAGAGTAATTATTATCAAACAGTGGCAGATTCAGAGCAGCTGTGTTCTCTTGCGTCCTTTTTTGTGCCTCCACTGAATCTGGGACAAGGTTGTACATGTCTGAGGGTTACTCCTGCACTCTTGTCTCTCTCTCCCTTCTCTCTCAACTCAGTATAAATTGGGTCTCTGAAAATACATGATTCTGGTTGCAAACAAAAAGTAAGAAAACTTTGCCAGTTGTGCAAGAAGTCTGTAATTGAGCTGAGAACTAAACTCGACTCTCCTTGCTCTGATCTCCTCTACAACAGTAATGTTCTAATATCTTTTACAAGACTATAGCTCTGTCACCTCTGCATCACCACAGTTTACATCAAATATGACCTGACACAATTTTCCTGGAGTCAGTGGGGAATTCGGATTGTCCTAAATGTTGGTGGGGTAGGGGGAAAAATAAGACACACGAAAGCCAAAATAGGTCACATAGGAGACACTCTAAACAAATCATAGGAAAGGGATATGGAGCATGTTTAGGAACTGGAATCATTTGAAAAAAAAAGCTGTGGGGCTGGGACAAGAGTTCAAGTCAGAACTAATACCAGGTGTATTTTAGAGTTAGGCATGAAACAGGAGTGCAGAATGGTGACAGCAGCTGAGGAAAGGCATTTTGATGGTGGAATCGGTATATTGGGAAGGGGACAGGAAAAAGCACTTTGTGAGGGCTGAGCATGTGTGGAAACCAAACAATCTCATTTTAAACTGGGAAGGATTTAAAGGTGAGCAGTGGAGAAAACCAAAGGCACTACCTCAAAATCATGAAACTACTTCCAAGTAGTTCCTTTCACTACCTGCTCAAGACTCTTCGTCTTGTGGGTTTTTTTTAGCCTTTCTTTCTTTCTTTCTTTCTTTCTTTCTTTCTTTCTTTCTTTCTTTCTTTCTTTCTTTCTTTCTTTCTTTCTTTCATGACATGGAAGAAGACTTGAAAGAAAGGGTCTGGGAAGGAGTGAGAATAAATGCAGTTGTGCAGTGCTGTGGGTGAGGGTGGGTGTCTGGTGCAGGTAATCTGGAATGAGGGCCTTTTAAGTGAGCAGCCCAGCCTGTGGAGAAGTGGGAAAGAGCCTGGTACTTCCAGCCTCCCTGGAGTGGAGACACTGGAGCCCTTGGAGCAGTCACTAAAGGCCAACATCCTGTTTTCTGCAAAGTTTTGGTAAATCTGCATTATAAAGATGGGTAATGTGAATAAGAATGGCTAAATGGGGAATAAGAGGTAGTTTTGATCTTGTATTTCTTTCTCTCCTCTTCCTTTCCTCCTATCTTTATGGCCCTTTAGCATGTTACATACCATGGTACTAGCAGTAAATCAATCCCTGCAATACTTGCCTGAGACACAGATGCTCCTTAACAATGTGTAGCTACTACAGCAGCAAAGTTACCCTCGGGTATGGGGGTAAGAGGCTAGGGGTAGACAGAGTTCTGAGACTGCTGAGCAGATCTGTTGGCTCTTTCTCTTAACATAAACCACGGGGTCAAATGTCTCCTAATCCAAATTTCTCTAATTTTAATTTGAGGTATACACACTTTAAATCTGTCATGCTATCTTCCTTGATTTAGTCTCTGAAAAATGAGCATAAGACGAGTCTTAAAAGGATTATGGTTCAGATTTCTGGAGCTCTTGCTGCTTAAGTTTCTAACTGGACTGTAATCGTTTCATTAGTTACTTCTTTATGTGTTTAATCACTCCATGTGGAAGCCCTCCTTCCATGCAGGCTTCAGACACAGAACTTCTGTTGATGTAAATCAGAAAAGCTCTCAGATCAATGTGACATGACTGCAATTGCCTGATTTTAAGAATGTTACCTTCCAACTTTCAATTTAAGATAGAATTATTTATATTGGAATTGCAGTCTGCCCCAGCTGACACAGCCAATATTCCAGACAAGGGGTTTTTTTTTATTATTTTTTTCAGTTTTTCTGACTATAGCTACATTCATCTATATCTGTGAGCCCACTGTCCTGAGACTTAGGCCCCTGCCTAAGACTAAAAGCACAGATTTTCCTGCTCTCCAAAATGAGTGCATGTTAAAGGTAGAATTTAGCACAGGGATAAAGCAAAAAAAAATCCATCATGGATTAAACAAATATTGTCTTTTTAGTTATTGCCATTCCAGAGTTTACGTCACTATGGATGGATGTTGGCAGAAGTGTAGGCAGTTTAAGGAGATCTCGGTCCCTCTGTTCTGGGCAGAGAGCGCGTGGGCTCTCTCCCACTTGAACTCAGTCCTACCCTTTACCAGCTCTTCTAGGCAAGTAAAACGCTGCCCAAACTGCAGCACAAACGGGTAGTACTGCCATTTTGACATGCATTTGTCTGCTCTAATAAATACTGACATTTTCCTCTGAAGATTCACTTGTTACATGGAGATATAATTCATATTCTATGAAATATATATAGTATATAGCTTTTGTGTGAGACAGATGTCTTTTTTCACTTAACTAACCTTCCTCATTGTCAGGCTGAGAGCCTGAAAGGACGGCCTGAGCTCTTACTTCATTGTCTTAATTCAGTTTTGCTTTCAGTGATTTTTTTGATGTAATAAAAATCATCTTTGCTCTGTGAGAGCAGATATCCCAGTTGAAAGAGCACTCCTTGTTCAACCTTTATGATTTTCATCCTTTATCAGCTGCTTTATGGAAAGGTAATGAAAATGGACTGAAACAAAAAGGGTGTTTTTGCACCGTGAACACGTGAAGAAGATGTGCGTGTGTGTGTTTGATGCCACGGTTTGTTTTGTGATACTGCCACCTTCCAGATGGCTGACGTGCTCAACGAGATGAAATTTGGCATCGGAGGACCTCACAATTTGCTGGTAGATGAAGTTATTTCCATTTCATTATCTGCTCCGAGTGCCTGGCTGATGCAGCCGAGCCATTCTCGGCGTGCGCAGAGGAGGGCTCCTCATGGGATCCCGTGACAAACGTGCTCCCTAATGAAACCTTGTGCTCTTTGGGCATGTTTCAGGAATGTCAGTCACGTGGGAAGTCTGTCTGCCCCTCAGATCTGCCTCTGGAGCCCTGGTGGTGGCAGCGGCTGCTGAGGCAGAGGAACACAGCACAGCCGGCTCCGTTCAGCTTTCCTTCCCCTTCACCTTCCTGTGGGGTTTGTGCAAAGCGGGCAGTTGTCTGGCTCAGCAGTTCTTAGCTCCAGATAAATCCGAGTGTGAAACCCGAGGGAATTTTGGTTTATTGATGAAACTTCCTGGATTAGTTTGATACTTTCTGCTTAAATATTTGTCGTGAGACATTCTGCATAATTCTACTTGTTCCATCTCTCTTTAATTCAAGCCTTTTCAATACTTCGGCTTCAAAAAATCAGGGCTTCGGAATGTTTTTGACCATTTTGTATTGAGGTAAATTCCCTGGAGTGTGGATAAACAAGGGAGTATCTTTTGTTAAAGAGTAGTTTCAGAGTTGGTCATCATTTGTTCTCACGGAGAAAATTAGGCACGAACTGACTAACCTGTGTGCCAGATTCTGGCTTTTGAAGCAGTCATTAAAGAATTAGATTCCTGAGACCTCCCCTTTCTGGCCTTAGTTGTTCTAAATATGAGCAGAAGAAAATGAGCGTGTCATTTAGCACTGAAAGAGGCTCTGGCTAAACCCAAAGCCAATCCTTACCACAGAGGCTTAGGTCTAGAAGCAGTCTCCAGAGGGAAGTGAGTGTCTTCCCAGAAGAGCTGACCATGTAAAGTTCCTGTAGATCCAAGCTGTTCATCCAAGCTGAAGGTAGAGAGAAACCAATAGAAGTCACTGGCAGAACAGTTTGAAAGGGGCAGTCCAGTGTGTCCTTTGTTTTTGGACTCCAAGTGCTGCAGCCTGCGTGCTAGTTGCCTCTCTCCAGGAAGGAATCTCCAGCCCGAGATGCTACCTCCATTATCTCTCCAGCCTTCTCCCTTCCTTTGCCTTCTTGTAAGATCCCATGAGCTTATGTCTCTTACTTCCCTTCTTGCTCCAGTTCCATCTTGTTTCCCCTTCTAAATTCTGTTCTTAGAAATTTCTGTTCTTGTCATGAAATAAAACCCAAAGTCTTCTCCCCAAAACAGATGATTCATCTGTGGAGGAAAACAAAAGCAAAAACCACTATCACCAAAAAAACAAAGCAACAATTTCCAGTAAAAGAGTGTCCTTGCTATCCTCCCTTTGTACGTGTTTATGTAACTTCAAGCTAATCCACCTGAGTTGTTGGTTTGTCATTTTGGGAGTCAGAAGGTAATGCTCTGATAACATTTCAGGTGAGTCATTTCTGCCTTCCCTCCAATTCTGTAAAGCATCTGCAGGCAGAGCTTGGTTGCTGTGTGCTCTCACCCACAGCCTGTTTCTTAGGTGCCCTCAGCTCAGGTTGTGTCTACGTAATGAAATGCACTGTTATATTTAAATTCCTTACTGATATCACCATATTACTTTGTGTCTCTGAATTTGCTTGCCTTGGGATGAGTCAGCCTTTGCTACATGATGTCTTCTTATGCTGTGTAATTGATATAAAGCCTTCTGCTAGAGAAAGCCATCCCATACAATCTTCCCAGCTTTATCACTGTAATACAAAATGTGGAAGTTGAATTAGTGTAGGAATAAAAATTGCAGGCAAAACATACAGGAAGGAAGAAAATGGAGATTAAGGTGAGAAAAAAGAGCAGGAGCAGCTCAGTGACGGAAGGGAGGTAATTATCACCCTGTGGCTTGTAATGATCAGCCTGTGGCCAATACAAGCGCTGGGCAGGCAAATGGATAGCCCTGCATCCAGGTGTGCCCTGAGCCACTGCAGGAAGCAGCTGCTGAAGCTCTTCAGAAGTGACAGTGACTGATGGCAGCTCCTTGTTGGAGCACAGCAGAGGAGGAGCCTGGGCAGCTCCGTGCCAAAGAACATCAGTGACTACTGGAGCAGGAAACGGGGGCACCCACGTCTTGGGACAGACTGAGAGGCGCCAGCACCTGCTCTCCCATCTCGGCAAGAAACCACAAGGATTGCTCAGTGTAGTGAGCTACCAGTGCCAGCTCGTGGCCGTGAAAATAGGTAGGAGCAATCTTGAAAAAGATACCTAGCTGGTTCACCTCTGTAAAATGTTTACATAGCTCTCAAGAAAACAGGAATTATTTATTTATTTTTATTTATTTCTGTGGTAATGCGGAGTTGACATGATCTCATTTTTTTACAACTTGGCCTTATAAGAGGAGAAACGCATTTCCAAAGTACAATGAGAAGGCAGAGCACAGTACCTACCTAGGGACCGTGATGGGAAAATAGAAGCATAAAATGCAGCCAGAGAGTCTTGGGTGCACAAGGATGTTGCCCAAACTCATTTACCTGTGGAGTGTCTAGTAGCGATGTGCAAAACTGCAGCGCATTGTGCCAGGTTCACAGTCCTGGAAAGGCTGCATAACTGAGACGCGGGTCTCTCCAGCCCTAATGCACAGACTGTTTTTAGGCAGCCTTTAACTTCAGCCTGTCTGGATTGGTATC
Source organism: Rhynchotus rufescens (assembly GCA_032273925.1). Lineage (NCBI taxonomy): Eukaryota > Metazoa > Chordata > Aves > Tinamiformes > Tinamidae > Rhynchotus > Rhynchotus rufescens. Next base: position 6,646 of record JAVCKT010096329.1, read on the forward strand.
TTCTGTTTTACTTTAGAGGTGTTTGCATATGAAAAAGATCTTCATAAAAATTTGAGCCTGCTTCTTACTAAACTGGCTTACAAGGCAGTGCTGAACGCCTCCTCAAATGGCTCTTCCCAGAGGCCACGGAGCCTTTTTCATTTGTGGACAGAAAAGATTCAAGATTTAAGCTCATCAAAAGTCATAGAAAAATGAGAGTTCAGCTTCGCACAAGAAGAGGAAACCGATTTTGTGATTTCTGATTTTATGTGAGTCATGTTTGTGTGATGTCTACAACCATCTGACTGTGCTTCTTAAAGGAGAAGTGAACGCTGAAGTTTAAGATTATTATCAGCAGCAGCTCCCCTAAGCACAGGGGGACATTAAGGGCACAGTCATGATTGTAGCATATGAAAAGATGTTTTTAAATATATTAATTTTTTTGATAATCAAAAAAGATATAAAATGAGTTACTCTTTACAAAATGGTGCATTGTTGATGAAAGCACAAATTAAAAAATCCTTTATGCCAATCACAGAGGTAGCCAGCCCGTTCAATAGGCCCATTCATTTCCTGCTCTTGCTCCCTGGGCTGTTGCTCCGAGGGAGAGGACGGTGCTGTTTGGTGTGATACTGTGTGACTTTCCCCACTGCTGCTGTGTCGCCCGTAGCAGCTCACGGCAGTAGCACCGTGGGCATCACTAAGTGATGCCGTTTGGGGAAGGACTCCTGTGTCTCAGCGCGGGTCGCATCGCGTCTGCTTTAGGCCCCTGACAGGGTCCTGCTGGCCGAGGCCTCTCACGGAGGGGCCGTGTGCCAGCAGGAATCCTGCTCCCAAAGCACTCCAGTTCATCTTTACATGTCCCTAGAGCGAAGGCGAATGTGGTTCTCTTCTTTCTCTCCTCTGTGGTGGAAAAATATAATTAAATTGTTATCCTTGCTTTCCATTGTGTTCCTACATTGTTGCTCTCCACTGCTTCTGAGGAGCAGAACATCGTGAAGGCCATACGGCCCCATTTCGGAGAGTGTCCAGTTTCAGTAATTGCAGAGTTTAGCAAGCATTTCCACCAAATATGCTCAACCTTCTACAAAATATGCTCAACCTTCTACAGAATACCTCATTCAGTTTTGAGGTCCATTCCAAGACTTTCAGCAGTAGGTTATCCTTGTTTTAAATCTACATTTAGGGTAGCTTTATGTCAGCACTCGTTAAGCTTTGCATGGCCTTGCTGGTGTCTTCTATGTGCCGCACGCCACACGCTCCTGAGCTTCCAAACAGCTCCTGGCTCAACACACTGGAAACAACGTTATATTTGCAGTGCATCACTTCTACTTTCACAGGAAGTCCCGTTTTTCACCTTGCCATTTTACCTTAGTTAAATATGGATTCTTGTTATTTGGGCACACTTCCTTACTGTGAGGTGGTGGCTGAAGTCTTTGGTGTCGGGCGTCCCCTTTGTGTTAGATATTGTTGTTATTCCCTCCTGACTGCGGGATTACCATGCAAAAAATAAATAAAAATAATTTAAAAAATGTTTGATGATCAAAAAGGAGCCGTTTACTTCTGGGGAGAGATGCAGTATCATGCACGAGTGTGAGCAGATATTGGAGCTTATAGCAACATGCTGCAGTTCTGGTAATTAATGTTAGAGTTCAGTATCCATGAGTTCTGCTTGCTGAACAAGCCAGGAAAATTGTTTACAGAGCAGCTTTTAGATGGCTTTCTCGCTTCATTATTTTCTCCTTTTCACTACTACTTGTGGGCATTTTTGTTACCCATGGAGTAGTGCCTTATTATATCCGATCCTAACCAAAAGCTGCTATTTTTCTCTTACAAAAATGGGTAACTCTTATCTTTTATACAATCATAACATAATCAGTGTGTACAGAAACTATTTTCTATTCCTCATTTATTTACTCTTGAAGTAGAATGTGCATCAGCTTTTATCCTAATAATAATTAAGTCAAAAAGAGAATTGGAATTGTTCCCGTATATAATGGTAGCAGGCTAGTCTTTGTATTGTTTCTCCAGTTATATATCATTTATAGAATTTTTGGATAAAACCAAACTTATTCCATGTTTCTGAAAGCATTTCTCAGAATCCTATTTTCCCTTACATAAAAACAGGCTATGTTACACCACTAAAGCTCTTTTTTATATCAGTAGGTAGAACACAGCCATCCCAACATTGGTGGAACGTGGTGTTGCATACAAATTCCCGTGGGGCTTTACATTTTTGTAAAACACATTTATTTTGGCTGTGCTTGTTTTGTGATTGCTGCTTCTCAGCTAAGATGTGTTTGTTTCATAACATGGGAGCCACTTGCAACTTTACAGCTCAAGTGGGCTAATTTACTTCATGATCTTAAGGGTGCAGTTTCTTTTTTGGTTTCATTCTGTTTTGCAATGTTCTGGAACACTTATGTTACCTTGCACCTTTGGAATTTGTAATTGTAATATAAAGTGCTGATATCTCTAATATTTAAATATCTCTTAGGATGTAGAACTTGAAACTACTCTCCTGGTATTGTCAGTCCTTGACCAGGGTCGGGCAGGAAGGGTGACATGCCTATTAGTGTCATCTTATTGTAGCTACTTGGTGTCTTTTGTTTGAGATCTGAGTAGCAGTTGGCTTGAAAGTCCTTTTTCCTACCGAATCTGATCAGCTGTAGGTGACTTGTCCTCTTTTTGTGATTTGGTTTAGTTTTCCATATTGCTCGTTCTCATGACGCGCGCGTTACGGCCCTGCAGCCCATGCTGTAGCTGAGCTCCTTTCCTTTTCACTGCCAGCACGAGGGTCTCTCATTTGGAGGCTCATCCTCTACCATCGCCCACGGCCTCCCCTGCTGCTGTCGTTGCTCTGTATCCTCCCCACACACTAGAAAATGGGGGGCAGGGGGGGGAAGTTACTTCAGCCATCAGGTCCCCGTGGGCTGTGGTCCCCCACGGTGCTTGGAGGACTTGCCTGCCACTCACTGGCTTCCTCCTCTTTCTAGCACTGCCCTAAATCATTTCAGCAACGGAGTCTTTCTTTGAAGAAGCTTTCAGATGATGGAAAAAAATAGGCCATGCTGCAACAGCGGGTTATAAAAACAAGCAACCACACACTTCTTTCTCCATCAGGTTTGAGATTTTTCTGATTGCACTGGGATAGACAGCCTCGTGCCGCACTCGGCGCAGGATGGAGAGGCAGGGCATAGCCCGAGGAAATGAAGGGCCTAACATCTGGGATCAGGAGCGTCCACCTCGTCTTTAACTGCCACCTGCCTCTTTCTGCTAACAAATACTATGGAAACACTGTGACAGGACAGTGAAAAGCTACCATGGCTTTTAATAGTCTTTCAGTGTAGTTCTGAATAGATACAGTATAGGATTCCCCCAGCTGCCCAAATATTGAGCACTCAGAAGTTTAGAGCCCGCTCTACAGATACCTGACCTGATATTTTAGTACATCTTTTATTTAAACATCTATCTCTTTGTAAAATAGGGAAACAAACACAATTGAGCTTTAGGGGTGGTAAGCAACTACTCTGCATAGGTATAAACGCTTAAAAATAATAATAATAAAAAAAAAGTTGCAGGATAGGAATCAATATGTCACACTCAAACGAGGTGACCTAAGAGAAAGAAGCAACAATAAGCAGTGAGTCTTTGGTGAGTATTTGAAATGTTTAGGCTTGAGTTAGGCAGGTAGTAGTTTTATTCTAGCTGGGAAATGAGACTCCTTGGTCTATTTTCTGAGTGAATATGTAAAGGATGTTACAGGAGTTTTGCTAATGCTTTCTTTCAGCTGTTACTCAGATGAGCAAAATTTGGAGAATGTGGGAGATAATTAATTATACTAATTAAGTACACTTTATTTACATTTACTGTACAATTTATCATTACTTCTGTCTATTGATCAAAGGTGAGTGAAGTGTTGTTTATACTTGATCTACAAGATAATTAGAAGTTAATTTTGTCATGTTTTGGTCGATTTCCTGTGTCAGTTAAAACTAGCATTGCAATAGAGGGTAGACCAAATGGAAATATATAACACAATAATAGTGCTGCAGTCTACTCCTGCTGCGAGTGGAAATGTGTCCCTAGGACAACAACTGACTTCAAATCTTCAGGAGAGAAACAAATCCTCCTCTTTCCGCTTTTCATGACGCATTTCCCTGGAATGGGCCCATGAAAAGCTAAGTAATGAGCAGGAAATTATCGTGCACAGTGCAGCTAGGTATATATTTCTCTAGTCTGTAGAACTGAATACTGAATTAATCATGCCCCTATCTTTTAATAATACAGTACTATATGTAACCTGTCATTATATGATAATTGTTTGATAATTGAACAATCAGCAGGTAATGCATTATGGAATACCTGTTGCATGAGAATGCCTGCTTTATAATGTAAAGTATTAGTCTTGTCTCATAATTCAAATTTTTTTCTTTTGCAGATTGACCATATTATTGCTATATTGAGTGAACTAAAAGTTACCATGACTTGTTCTAGACAATGCAGCTATGATTTTTAAGGATTCCCATATTCCTGTGCAATGTATTCCCTGAGATACTGCAACCATACTAACTTTTCAGATGCTAGAGCAGCAGTTCCTAGATGTTGGGTGTCATTAGCATCACTGCAGAGAGAAGAATCTCTTTGGTTTCTTTTTGTGAGTTACTCTTTGTTATTAATCCCACATTCATCTAGCTGTTTAGCTTTGTGAGGCAGTAGTTGGCACTACAGCATCAGCTATAAAAAATACAAAGTTCTGTGAGTTTATAAATGATGTTGTTAATCCAGAGATTCCTTCCACTTTAACTGCCCATCCTATAGGTATCAATGTATTACTGTAAATACTCATTGTATTTATTTCATCATAAATACTTACCGTATTTAATCCTTATTAGACTTTACCTCATTTGTTTGTTTTAAAAATCTTACTCATAAAACAAACGGCCAGGTTATGCAGAGTCTGTGGCTTTTCTACCCCACATTTTCTCTATTCAATGTAAATGTACGTGGCCATTTCTCAGCACTTACACATCATGTTTCTCCGGGCTCACAGAACTGCCCAACTCATGATACTGTTAAGCTGCTCAGAGCCCCGTATAAGTTCCCCTGGTTTCTTTAACAGGGGACACTGCTGCTTACAAGCACTGTGGGGAGTGATTCAGGTAAGCTCTGCTTTTCCATATTCACCAGGCAAGGGCCTACCTAAAGGAGGGTAGAAAACACATCATAACCCACCAGCTTTGATTCCCAAGAAGGCTGGCTGCCTGCTGGATTGCAGCCTTGTCCTCATGCCTGTCTTTCCTGATCTCTCCCTGAAGGTTTTCCAGCATTAACATCTGCTCACTGAATCAAAATTCCGTGCTGCACTGTGATCTTCAAGGCTGAGAGAGCTGGGCCTGTTCAGCCTGAAGGAGAGAAGGCCGAGAGGGAACCTGATCAGTGTCTATAAATACCCCAAGGAGACAGTGAGGAGGATGGGGTGGCCTCTCTGCAGTGGTGGACAGTGATAGGACTAGAGTAAACGGCCACAAGCTGAGGCACCAAAAGTTCCAGAGGACCTTAAGGAAACATTTCTTGGCAGTGATGGTGACAGAGCCCTGGGAGGTTGTGGGCAGCCTGTGCCAGGGCTCCGTGGCTGCTTGGACGCAGCCCTGTGCCCCGTGCTCTAGGTGACCCTGCGTGTGCAGCGGGGCTGGACTGGATGTTCTCCAGAGGTCCCTTCCAATCTTAAGCATTCTGTGGTTCTATGGTCCTTGTGCCTTGCTCGCCATTAAGCACGTATTTCTCTCTCCCCTCTGGCCTGGGCGCCCTGCTCCCTGCTCGGGGCTGGGGACGGCGAGGGGAGGCGCATGCGGCACTGAGTTTCTTCCCAGGCCTTGGGAAGCCACGTGCGTATTCCTGGCGCCTGGCAGAGTCCGGAAGTTTCAAATCCCCCTTGCGGCAGGGGGACCAGCAGAACGAAACGCGTCTTAGAAGCTGGCGCGGCAGCCCTGCCACTGCTGTTGGAGCATTCTGCAAATTGCTCTTGGGGGTACGAGAGTTACACCGGTGGAATTGTACTGTTGCCTTACTGGTTTCCATTCTTTTCGTTCCTTATTGATCTGTAATATCTTGTCAATTGTTTCATAAGAAGTAATCAGAAGTTTGTATGTAAGTGTTCTATCATATCTACGCTTTCATTGTGTTAGGAAGCACGGGCTCTGATAGAAACACACATAGAGAACATGTTGTTTTGTAACACCTGTGTAAAAAATATTTCTGCATGCAAATATTCACTGTTTAAAACCAATTGCTTACCTTAAAATAATCATTCTAAATGGCAATTTTAAGCTTTGATTGGATTGTTTTTGTTATTGTTTTTTGGGGGGTTTTTTTGTGATTTGGGGGGACACAGAGTGTGGTTGGTTGGAATTTTTTCAGGCTCTAACTTGTGGTCTGAAGACAACAGCAAGGATAAACCCAAGATTTCATTACTAAAGAATATATCACACTTAAAAGGAAAAATATTCTCCTAGTTTTTTTCCCATTTGCACAGCCATAGATGATGATGATGATAATTGAGATTCTTTGTATAACTTTGATTTCCTATAATCAGCTGCTACGGTGATGTCTCTGAATGAATAAGAATATCTTCTGAAAC
>JAVCKT010096330.1:0-13263 GCA_032273925.1 Rhynchotus rufescens
CGGCGGCGGCGGCGCGGCGCCCCGGCGGCGGCGGCGGCGGGATGAACGGCTCGTGGGCGGCGGGCACGGCGGCGCCGCCGGGCCCCGAGCTGGAGCGGGCGCTGGGGCGCGCGCTGCGCTGCTGCACGGCCGCCTCCGTGGTCACGGACGGCGCGGCGGCCGACGAGCGGAGCCTCTACATCATGCGCGTCGTGCAGATCGCCGTCATGTGCGTGCTCGCCCTCACCGTGGTCTTCGGCATCTTCTTCCTCGGCTGCAACCTGCTCATCAAGTCCGAGGGCATGATCAACTTTCTGGTCAAGGACCGGCGCCCGTCCAAGGAGGTGGAGGCCGTCGTGGTGGGGCCCTACTGACCGGCCCGGCCCTGCGCGCCCCGGCCCGCGCGCCCCGACGGCAGCGGCCGCGCCGGGACCGCCGCTCGCTTCAATAAACGGCTCGCACTTGTGGCGCCGGCTCCTGCGCTGCCTCTGCCGGGCGGCACCGGACGGGACGGGGACGGACGGGTCGCGGGAACAGCGGGGGACGCCGAGACCTGGGGACGGCCGGGGCGGGGACAAGCCAGGACGGGTGCTGGGGACAGCCGGGATGGGGATTGTAGGGTGCTGGGGACAAGGGCAGGACGCCGGTTCCCGGGTAGAGCTGGGACGAGGATGGACGGGTTCTGAGGACAACGAGGGATGCCGGTCCTGGGGACAGTCAGGACAGGGATGGGATCGACAGGTCCTAGAGACAGCTGGGATGGGGATTGTTGAGTCCTGGGGACAAGGCGGGGACGCTGGGTCCTGGTTAGAGCCAGGATGGGGATAAACAGGTTCTGGGACGCCGGGGGACAACGGGTCCCGGGGACAGCTGGGTCCCGGGGGCAGCCGGGTCCCGGCGACAGCTGGGATGGGGGACATGCAGGTCCCAGGAGAGAGCTGGGTTGGGCACGACCCCTTCCCGGGAGACAGCTGGGATGGGGACAGCCGGGATGGGGGACGAAAGAGGACAGGAGACAGCCAGGACAGGGATTGCTGCGTTGGGAATCGCCGCCTCCTGGAGCCGGCTCCAGGGGACAGCCGGGCTGGGGACAGCTGGGTCCTGGGGGACAGCTGGGATGGGAGGGGCCGGGATGGGCACTGCCGGTCCCAGGGAACGGCTGGATTGGGGATTTCTGGGTCCCGAGTCCCGGCCAGGCTGGGGACAGGCAGGCGCTGGGGGCAGCCGGGTGGAGATGGACGCAGTGGGGACGGGGAGAGCGGGGCCGTGTGGGGCAGGGACGCGTCCCATGGCCGGCGCCCTGCGACCCGCGTGGGCAGCTCTGCTGAGCCCCCGGGCAGCCCGGCCCAGCCCTGCTCCCCGCTGCAAACCCTGCGCCAGGGCTGCTGTCACCCGTGCGAAAGCCCCTCGGGCCAGGAACGCCCGCGGCGCCGCTCCGAGGCAGCCGTCCCTGCATCCCGGCTCCCCGGGGAGCACAAGGGCCCATCGCTCCCCTCGCCGTGGGGACGGGCAGGCTTTGGCAGGCAGCAGACGGGATGAAAGGGAGGCAGAGGGGATGAAAGGGAGGCAGAGGGGATGAAAGGGAGCGAGGCGGCAGCGGGATCCCCGAGGTGCCTTTGAGGGGGATGGAGAGTGGTGGGCTGCCCCGGGGAGCCCTGGGGGAGCCGCTGCCGCCTGGCCCTCACTCTGCAGGAGCTCGGGGAGGCCGCGGCCGGCGGGCAGCTCTGCAGCCGTCCCGGGGTGCCAGGCTCAGGGACCCTGCTCTGCCCGACCCCGAGCAGTGACCGGCGCTGCTTCCTGAGCCCAGCTCTGAGGACACCCTGGCTTGTTACGGGCCACAGGCAGCGCCAGGAGAGGCGGCCGCGGCACGCTGGGCCTGGAGGCTGCGGAGCAGCCCCGCGCGCTGCCCTCTCCGCATGGGCCCTATCCATCAATACGGCCACGGGCGGCGGGGACCTGCTCCGCAGTGGGGGGCGGTATTTTTAGCCCATGGAAAACAAGTGTCACGCGCACATGATGCGAGGAACGCGCGGAGCGGTGGGTGGCCGTGCGCCCCGCGCCCGCGCGGCAGCCTGGACGCTCTGCTTCCCACCCCGCTCCTCCTCGGCACAGCCCCGCAGGACCCGCGGGCTCCGCCACCGCCTCCAGCATCGGCGTCGGTCCCGCCACGCAGCTCCTCTTCCTTCTCTTCTCCTCTCTTTCCTGTCAGCTGCTTTATTTCCCTGCCACTCCTATAACTTGCAGGCAGAATAACCCCCCAAATGCCTCTGGAGCACCAGAACGGCCCTGACACCAGAGCAGAGGGCAGAAGAGCAGCCAGGAGCACCGAAGCACCGAGAGGCTTATGGAGAAAGCAGCACCTGTGGAAAGTAGGGTCACCCCGCAGCGGTGGGTGTCACCGCGTGGGGACGGGGACCCCGTGGAGCAGAGCCACAAGGCCAGGCGGGCCGAGGCCGTCGCGATTTTGCTGCAGGGAGGAACTCAGGCTGCAGAAAGCAGCAGTTTTCCTCCTCTCCCTGTTGCACCGGCATCCCCCCGGAGGACCCTGCTCCCCAGGCCGTGTGAACTCGCAGCAGCTGCTGCCTGGCCGTGTCTCCTGCCACGCAGCGGGCTGGGACGTCCCGCCCGGCGCCGCACGCCTCTGCCGTGGCTAGCTGTGCTCCCAGGCCTCGCCTGGACCCGCGCCAGCTGCTCCCTGCCTTTTTCGCTGTTATTTGTAATTCGGGCTGTTAGAACCGCACACGGTGTTCCAGCAGCAGCCAGCCCAAAGCAAAGGCAGAGGCGACACAAGCTCTCCACCACATAAATCTGTACTCATCTGTTAAAACACAAAAGAAAAAGAAAAAACTAGAAACCCCCCAAGGAAGCCACTGGTTCTCGGGTCCCAGTGTCACAGAGCTGACGGAGCGGCAGCGACGTGGGAGACCTCTCAAAATCAGGGCTCCTAGGGGAGATGCCAAGCGGCTCCGGACGCAGCCTGCCCGCTCCGTCCTGGATTCTGCACAGGAGAACCCGGGTAGCGCAGTGGGATCGCGGCGTCCTCCCCTCGCCTACCAAAGGAGACAATAAACGGGGATAAACGTTCAGCTTTTCCGCATTATCGAGGCTCCTGCCCAGCAAGGCGCCCTCCGAGGTGCCGGTGAGCAGCCCAGCTTGGCAGAGGTCTGCAGAATGAAGGTGGCTCTGCAGTGCTGACGGTGCCTCTAACACCTCCCCGTCCTCAGCAGCAGGGTTTGAGGACTCGGTTTAATCACCGACGGTTCTGCTCTGTGTGTGTCACTGAGCTGGGCAGTACTTATGGATCTCGCATTGAAAATGGCTGAAATGCTTTTTATATTTTCTGTGTCAAATAAATAATGATCATGTTAAAAAAACAGCAGTTTGGCACAAATATTTATCCTAAATAAGAAAAAAAATATACGTGCATTCTGAGGAAAAGAAAAGGGTCTGCTTGTGCTTGGCTGACGTTGGTGCTGAGAGATACTGGCAGTGCTCATCACCCCACCCTTGCAGTGTGCAGCACCCCACGTTTGCACCAGCACTACCCAACATTTGCACCATGCAGTACCCCGTATTTGCACCATGCATTCCCCAACATTGGCATCATACATTTCCCAGTGTTTGCCCCATCTATCCCATGCTGTTCAGACCGTGCACCTCAGGACAGTCGCACGGTGCATCCCGTGAGAGCTGCGCTGCGCATCACTCCCTTGCAGAGGACATTTGGGGTAATGGGGTAGAGGGGCCAAGCAGCCCCAAAGACTGAAAACAAATGAAAATAAAGGCAGAGCAGCAGCAGGGCGGGCACACACGAGCAAAGCAGCTGCAGGTGCCCAGGGAAGGGCAAGGGGAATCGGTCCCTAATCCTCGGTGCTTTGGGAAACGCCAGCCTAACCTTTCAGCTAATGCTGTGCCAAAGGTGCCCTAAAGCTGGAGCTGGGACAGCCCAGACCAAGTGAGCTGGAGCTGTCGGTATTTCCTCTGGTCTGAGCTCTGCTTTTTATTTCCTAAGGCAAATCAGGAAAGCGAATAACTGGATCCAAACATGTGCAGTGAGTGCAGCTTCACTTACAGCCCTGGGATGTTGTAAAACCTTGGAGCCAGGGCGGAAAATTTCAGCCCCAGACACAAGTGGTTTGGAAAACAAAGCTGGGGCAAAATAATGGGTGTCCGATGGGAACAGCCAAGCAAACTAATCTGCAGGATGACAGGAAATGTGTTACCTAGCGTTCGGTATCGTAACTCGCTTAGCCAGCACGCTCAGAAAACTGCTTCTCCCCAAATGGTGCTTATTTTTGAGTAGAGAGTTGAGTCAGTATCTGTGAGAATATTTAGATGTGGAAAATGTTTCAAGCAGTACAAATTTTTAGGGGTGACCCACTTTAAAATAAATAGCAATTAAAATAAATTGTATAGCTAAAAAGTTATTTATCAAAAATAAAAGATGCCTCTGGAAAGCATCCTGCACAGAGACAATTCTCAATGCAAGCTTTTCCCTCCAGTATCACGTTTTGATCACATACATTTTTAGAAACGAGAACTCGAACCCCAACAATGTTTGCAGAGCTGGCAGCAGCTCCTGGATAAGCTGGTAGCAAATCACGAAGACATTGACTGGCATTATATTAAGACTGGAGGCATTTTCTTTTTATATTGGGATGGTTTTCCAAGAGCCACACAAAGGAAAAGCGAAATGCCAGGACGGATACCAACGGAGAGGTTTCCTTGGCAATGTGAACTACACAAAAGACTTCGATCTCCTTCTATCTGCCTCACGCAAAAAGGTATTTAAACTTGCTAAGTCATCTACAAAGATTATTTGAGCTGTAATTAGATTGTTTTATTAATGTGGGACCTGGGGATATCCTGGGGGTGAGGACGTAGGTGCACCCGTGACTGTTAGCAATCCATCGGATTTACCTGGATTCCCTACTTGCTGCGGGGGACTGAGAACATCTTTTGGTTTTAGCAGGAGGGGTTTTGCTCGCTTCAAGCCTCTACTAACTTAAAAGTAAATGCAAAGTCAATTATTGTTATTGCCATTTTTCTGGAGCATGTATTAAATTTGAGACATCCGCAGTGATGCTGTAAAATGAGCCAGCTAGTTAACTTTAATTTAAAAATATCACAAAACACAGCCTGCATCTGATTGACAACTATGTTATTGGATATAATTAATAAACTCTGCCTGTATCCTGCAAAAATGACAGGCGAAGTAAGAGGGGCAGAGCAGAGAGCAGAAGGGCTGGGAGCACCCAGGCCCTGCCTGCTCCCTGCTCCTTGATCCTTGTTCCCTACTCTTTGCTCCCTGCCCCTTGCTCCCTGCTCCCTGCTCTTTGATCCTTGTTCCCTATTCTTTGCTCCCTGCTTCCTGCTCCTTGATCCCTACTCCCTGCTCCTTGATCCTTGATCCCTGCTCCTTGATCCCCGCTCTTTGCTCCCTGCTCCTTGCTCCCTACTCCCTGCTCCTTGCTCCCTACTCCCTCCTGCCCAGGGGGGAGAGATGCCACAATTTTGCATAAACCAAGCACAAACCCATCGCCGAGCCGAGGTTCCCGCTTTGCCGGGCTGGATGCAGGAGCTGCGGAGCAAGGAGGCCCCGGCAGCAGCTCTCCACGCGACCCCAGAGTTGCCCACGTGTTTGCAGGGATGCAGGATGCCTGCAAGGTGCTTTAAGGAATCACACAAGCCCCCGGCACGTTTAGCCTGAAAAGGTGAAAATGGTTGTCAAGGACACCAGCCATACGTGAACGATGAGGCTGATGCTGGCTCCAAGCTCACTTTTCACTCGTTATCATGACCTTTGGTTACAAAATGATGTTCACTAATTTATTTTAAACATTTGGTGCACGCTGAAGGAGTCAGCAGCCAGCGAGGTGCAGGAGCGCCGGGGCCCTCTTCGTCTGAGGATGACTATGTCTGATTAGGTCCATAATTCCCCTGATTATTAACTTTAATGAAGATTTGCTCCCTAATAGCCGCTCAGCCATTGATTTTTAATTGCTTTGTTTGTGCTCTGAATTGATGGATATCAACGCGGGAAGGGGGGCACAGCGGGGAGGCGCCGCTCGCACGCTCCGCATGGGCTCCAGATACAGTGCGTGTGCACATATAAATGCTACATAAACACACTATATATGTAAAAATAGACAAAATTATATGCAGAGGCAGTTAACTGAATAAGGATTTTGCAGTCACATCGGCAATTTTCCTATGATATTAATGTGCCTTTGCAAAGCTGGATGCTGGGCAGTGTTGGTGTGAGCACTACTGAATCTGCCTGAAATAAAAATAACATTTCAATAACAATGGAAAGAAAAGAAAGCCTCAAATCTTCTTTGTTCCATACTCAAAATGTTCCCTTTTTTGTAAGCCTAGGTTGAGCAGTACCCTCAGAGATGCCCAGGGGTCACCTACCTATTTCATAACCAAAACCGCAAGTCTTTAAAAAAGGCCAGAGGTCACTCACTTCTCCAGACGCAATAATCTTCATATTGAATAGAGGAGATAGGCCAGAGAGTTTAACTTTCCGGGCCGGATTAGCCCTTTGCTGGGCGCAGGCAGCCGGTGCAGCCTCGAGACGCCGGGTCTGCCACCCCTGGTACTGCTGTATGTGCCGCTTCAACAGCAGCATCTTCACCCCGTGTCTCACTCAGGATGTTCTGGGTGTTCTTCATCCTGCTGGGCACAAATATAGGCTGTGTAAAAAGGGAAACAAAAGTCCACGGTTTATAATTTCAATCTAATGTTCTTTTCAGCCCAGCCAAGCAATGAAACTCTTGGAAGGCTCAAGAACTAGTCAAAATCAGCATTTTTTCCCCCTAGATTGGCTATTCAGGCTTCTCGTGGCAAAATCAGGATGGAAAATCAAGGCAGATGTGCGAGCCCGGAGCCCGGCAGCTCCTCCTGCCCGAGAGGCGGGCAGCAGGGCTGCGCGCCCCGCGGCTGCGCGCTCTGCTCCCCGAGAGCCGCGCGGCGCCGCGCGGCACAGCGGCAGCGGGCACCGCCACACCACGCCACCGTGGCCCGGCATGGGACGTCCCACGTGCAGACCGTGCGCCGTGTCCTTGGCCATGGCCACGAGACGGGAACATCTTCTGGACACCGGCTCCATCTCCTCCTGTGCAAGCCACAGTGTGGCCAAAGTCCTCGCTTGGCTTTTCCATGGGCACGGAAGAGACGCTGCCCTTAGGAACTCCTTCCACCTTCAAACTCTGCAATTTGGGGATGAAATTTAAGCAACTCTCTACAATAATCATAGAATCACAGAATCCTTAAGGTTGGAAGGGACCTCTAGAGATCATCAGGTCCAACCCCCTTCTCACTGCCTCCCTTGAGGTGTTTATACACACTGATCAGGTCCCCCTCAGCCTTCTCTCCTCCAGCCTGAACAGGCCCAGCTCCCTCAGCCTTTGCTCACAGGGCAGATGCTCCAGGTCTCTGACCATTCCCATAGCCCTGTGCTGGACTCTCTCCAGTAGTTCCATGGTAAGCGATTAATAATCACCAGTAAGCAATTATACACAGAGCAAAACCAATTAATTTCTGGAATTCAGGAACAAATTTTAAAATTAAACAAAATACATTTTATATTTCCCATAAATATGAACTCCCGCGTGTCTGATTTTAACATTTTTGTGAGCAAGTGCTAACACAGAGACCATGGGCTGGGCGCTCCGCCTTGGTGTCTAGAGAAGTGAGAGGGAAGGCTCTGTGGCTGCAAGGGAACATCCGTGTTCAGTGAAATCCAGGGGCTCTTGACTCCCTCCTCCTTGTGGAGATGCTGGCGTGGGCTCTTTGCTCTGGACTGTGACTCTCTTGCTCTGTCATCATCACGACTTTGGGACGAGGCGATTGATGTTCCCACTGGCATCATCCCAAATCCCGCCCAGCTTGGCAGCCGCTCCAGACGGCTGGAAGATGCTGCTTACATCAAATGTGATTTTTCCGCATGGGACAAGGACAAGCCACAGGGGAGGGAACAGAGGAAGATGCTGGGGGGTCCCCAGCGACGAGGAGCAGCGCTCTGTGAGCAGGGGCGCTGCTTGGGCTCGCGCCCCTGTCCTCACGTACACGTGTTCTGAGCAAGCGCATGTCGCTCTGCTCCCTCTGCAACGCTTCCCATTACACAATTACACCCCGTAACTACCCCTAGCTAATTAACCCCCTTCAAAGTTGCATTTTAAATCCTCTCGTAACAAATACAGGAGCTGCAAAACCCACATGGGCTGCATCCAGCCACCTGCTCTTCCAAACCCTAAAGCACCTGCAAATGGAAAACAACCTTCCCAGTAGCTGGAAAAGCAACTGGAGGGGCACGCTAAAATCCATGGAATGAATGCTTGGAGGCAGGGAGCACAAGAGCCAGCAGCTTCACCGAGTCTGCCCAGGGAATGGGCAGGAGTGACTCTTTGTCTTATTAAAGTATGAAAAATTAGCCCTGGCTGTCAGGTCAGTTTGAATTTATTGGCTTCCCTAGAAAGCATCTTGGAGCAAATTCCTGGTGCTACAGAGCCTTGTTTCTCCAAATCTGTTTTCTAGGGTTCTTGCAAAAAAAAAAAAAAAAAAGGAAGGAAAAAAACCGATAAAAGCAGTTCCCCGTGTAGCTGCCTTGGGGCAGGGAGCAGCTCCCTGGGGTGCCGCTGCTCCCGGCGCGTTCCCGTGGGGCTCCAAGCGATGCCGCGTGCAGCGAGACGAGGCCGACCCCGGGGAAACGCCGCCGGGCCCCGCGTCCTGTGGAAGTGGAAAACACGTGGGCACTGGAGAACTACCACAGCACCTTTCCAGGTTTCCTTAAAACCAAGGCCTGGTGATTACAGGCTTGGGGAAGGCGGCTCCGGGGCCAGTTAGCTCGGGCGCAGAGAGCAGCAGCTCCACGGGCCCCTCGCAGCCCGTCCTGCCGCTCCTCGTCACACAGGGCAGGGCGAGGGGCTTCGGTGGCATCACCCGCAGGGCCGCGCGCCTGCGCCCGGCTCTCTCCGGAACGGATCTGCCATGCACTGCTGCCTTTTCTCTAACAATTATCCTCCAAAATCGTTTCCACGTTGCTCGGATTCATGGATTTGCAGAAGACTTCCAGCTGTACAGAAATTACGCACTGCTGTAAATCCTGCTTTTATAACTGGAATTGTTTCACAAAATTAAGTGCATTTAAATAACAAATGGATATGCAGCTTGTAGTAAGTACAGCTCTGCAAATATTAAGCATAATAAAAACACAGCAGCAAGGCTTCTCTTTACTATGTGCACTTGACACGTGAGGAATTTTGCTCCCGAGATCGTCCGTTTCACCAGCAAGGCACTAGCTCAGGAGCTGCACTCCAGCGCTCTATTAAGCTCCCCAGTTATAGATCACGACCAAAGCAAACAGTGTTGAGTGAGAAATGGAAAATACATTTTCTCCAGCCCTTCGGCTGTCGGCGATGCCGGCTGCTTCATTCCCAACGCAGTTTTAGCGAAGGGCAGCCCGGCCGGGGCACGGGGGACTCGCCTCGTGTTCTGCTGCTTTGGAAATGCTATATACATGCATGCAAAAAAAACCCAGTGTGTTGCTATTGAGGGTTTCTGTTTCACACGCTGTAATGCTTGATTGGAAATAAAATTGTTTAGCAGATGGGCTGGTGGTGAAAACGGTACAGTATAAAACATTTCAGGGTTTGCTTCGTTTCATCTAATAGCTATTTCTGTTATTAATTGCGAAGCTGTTGAAACACGGTATTTCTCTCAAAACAAACGCACAAGAAATCTGCTCCTCCTTAAGTGACGTCTGTTGAAGAAAACAAAGTGCCGCAGAAGGCAGAAGTAACAGATGTCACTCAGGCTCCCCTGCTCCCTCACTAATTAAGTCAGGAACCCATCGGCTTCTATTAGCATAATTATTTCTTTAATCATTTTTCCTCCCCAGATTAAAAACGCAACATTTCTGTTAGACATCAGCTGCTCAGACAACATTTGCCTTCTGTCCAAGGCATCCTCGGACACGCGTGGGGGTTGAAATCTCCATGACGCTCTGCACACCACGTGGGGTGACGTGTGGGGTGACGTGTGGGGTGACATGTGGGGTGACCCGTGGGGTGCAGGACCGGCCCCGGGCACCAGGCGGTCCCGCTGCAGCATCCGTCCTGGAGCCCCGCGTTCCGACGGATGGAGGCACCAGCCGGGGAGAAGAAGATATGTGGATGAGATGTGTGGAGTTGGCCACCATGGCTATCCCGGTGGCTCCCAGCTTGTCACGGATTCCCAAGGAGGAACCCGAGCACCCGGAGCAGGAGGGGGACCTGCAGGCGAGAGCCCGTCCCATGCAACAGCCCCGCCGGCCGCACAGTGCCCTGCACAGCGCCCGGCACCAAGGGCCGTTCGGAAGTTACGTGAATTCCCTCTTTTCACATCCTCTGTCCTTGGACACTGCAGCTTTGGCTGCCAGTCCCTGCTGGCGATGGCTGTTCCGACGGATCCCAGAGCAGGATGTTCCGATAGGCGAGTGCACTGGGTAGACTCGGGCAGAGGGCCTGGGAACAAAGTGCTTTCCAAGGAGAGGGGCTTCTTCCAAGAGCCACCTTCCTCCCTCAGAGCCACATGTGCGTTTGAGCAGATGTTGAAGTCTCCCGTTCAAACACGCTGATCTTTAATTTTTTTAAATCCCATTTCTGCGGCCGTGCTCTGGGGACGCGGCGCGGCTCACAGGGCTCACAGAGCATGCCCTGATGGCGTGTGACAGCGCGGGCACGGCGCCGCCGGCACGGTCGATTTGGCAGGGCGGCCGGGGCGCAGCTTATGCAACAGCGGCCGCCACCGCCCAGTCCCCGCGGCACTCGGGCCCCGAGCCCCTTGGGCGCGAGGGAAGCGCAAAGCCGCGGCGCTCGGCGCCGGCGCCCTGCGGAGCCGCCACGTGCCGCCGCGCGCGGGGACCCCGGCCCGGCGCAGGCGGCCGCCTGTCCTCGCTCGCCTCCCCGGGGCTGCGCAGAAAATCCAGTGGGTTCCACAGAGCCGCGGGGCGGCTGTTTTTCCAGGGCAGCCTTTTTCCAGGGATCCCGTCGCGCTCCGCACTCACAGGCTGCCCCAGAAAGCTCCGACACCTCCACCCGGCCAGGAGCTGCTGCTGGCCCCTTCCCGGTGTCCTGCCTGCTCCGGGCTGCTCCGTTGGCCCCTTCCCGGTGTCCCGCCTGCTCCGGGCTGCTCTACCAGCTCCTTTAGGATGCAATCCACGGCACTACAGCCACACGGCGCTCCATGGCACTACAGACACACAGTGCTCCATGGCACTATGGACACACAGTGCTCCATGGCACTACGGACACGCAGCGCTCCATGGCACTACGGACACGCGGTGCTCCGAGGGCACTCAGCCCCGGGCTCCCAGCGTCACAGCCACTGGAGCTCTGGCTTTTGCATCCTTTCAGATGGATGGACTTCATCAAGCAAGGGCCAGCAGCATCCCAGGGAAGAGCGCAACGAGTCAGCCCGGCTTTTTTTTATCTTCTCAATTATTCAGCACCCCTAACGCCGGCAGGATTTAGGCAGCTAAAGCTCCCCGGCTACTCTTCTCATGATGAATTCATGCTTTGACAGGTTTAAAATTTAAAAGTCTTCAACTCTTCAACAAAGTGCAAATACAACTTACAGCAATTAAAGTGCTGCCTCTAAGAGGATCACATAAAAAATCCAGGGGAAACGTTTGATTCCCAAGAAAGTCCTGTGTGGTGCCAGGCTACCCCGCACTGAGAGGGTGACACCGGCTACAGGCAGCCCCCCGTCTCCCAAGGTCTTCCCTTGTTGCTCGCAGATCAGGAAGCAAAATCCTTAGCCAGCCCCATCTGCACATCTCACACTGAAATGTTCTTTAATACACAGTTAATTATGAGATGTTAATATAAAAATATTAATATATAGCTTTCCTTATTGCAGCACCTCACTTTTGACAACCTCCCCTCTGCATCATCGTTAGAACCTGGCTCCTCACATGGGCCTACACTGGGAAGGAAAATCAGCTGGAAGGAGAACCAGTTTTCCCAGCTTTCCATTCAAAATAATGAGTTTTATTGCTGTCTGTGACAACTTATAGCAATCCATTAAAATCAGTCTCTTCTGTCTATGTCACAGTTTTATTTGTTCACATTTCTGTGACTTTCAGTTCCTAACATTAACAGATAAAAAGAAACGCTGTGATCAGACTGCTAATTAACCAAGCAGCTCGCTTCTTTAAAATGCATATTTACATGCAATTACACTTAAACATTAATAAATATTGTGATCATAGTTTTTTTTTCCAGTCTTTCAATTAGAGGCACCGGTTGGGCAGGGCGCAGCTCCGCTGCTCAGGCAGATGGTTCAGCAGCAAAGTGCAATCCAGCTCCCGCACTTCCAGTTGATACTCCCACACGAAATGCACGGCATCTGCATCAGATGCATTAAATGAGTTTCTAAAGAGAGGCCCCAGCGTGTCCGCCCAAGCCTTGCTCATCCCACCGGCACTGCGGTTCTAGCGGGCTCCCCAGACCCTTTGGCAAACGGGACCTAAGTGCAGATTAGTCTAACAAGGCAAACTGGGACAGCAGAGCTGCCCCTAGGGATTGCGGAATACAAGCCAGGAGGTGGAAATCCAGGCTGTGACACAACGTCATTGGGTTTTCCGACCGAAAATAAAGGTAATAATAAAGGATATGTTTGTTCCTGGGAAAGGACCAACAGCTCTACTAAATACCTGGTGCTTGCTGGGCCGAGCAGGCGCCGGGACTCCAAACCCAGCTGCACACACAGCGCCAGGAACAACATGGATGTGGGAACCGGGGGCCACGTGCACACGGGAAAGAATTGAAATTCCTCAAAGCAGAGTCTAAAAGCAGCAGAGCTGGCGACTGGCCTGAGGCCAGCGCTGCCCGGGCCCATCAGCTTGAGCAGGACCTGGGTTTTAAACCCAGCGCTAATTGCGGTCTTGGCCATTAGTTAAAGGCCTGGGGAGCTACTGCGTGTCCATCAAGTGCTCGTGTCCAGGACGGGGCATGGAGAAGGGCTGAAAGGGGGAGCAAGCGCTGCCTGCGGGACAGGAGAGAGCCCGCGAGCTTGGAAATGCTCCTTATTTTTAGCAAGCCTCTACGTTTGCCTAATGCAGTAATGCAGCCATCAGTGAGAAAGCACCGCACGGGGCCGGGGGATCGCTCCCAGCCCCGGCAGCCCTCCCAGGATGGGAGCTATAGACGGTTTCAAGACAGATACTATAATAATAATAGTAATATTAAAAAAAAAAAAAAAAACAGAAAAAAAAAGAAAAAAAACAACCTATGGTCC
>JAVCKT010096331.1:0-13641 GCA_032273925.1 Rhynchotus rufescens
AAAAAAGCCTGTGGCGTAATGGGACTTGGAAACATGAGTTTGCACAGTTGGGTGATCTACAGTAATAATAATAATAAATAAACATTAAAAATTGAGCTTGTACCCTCTTAACTTGTTTAAAATCCTCTTGTTTTTGTTTTAGACAGTCTTGTAGGCACATGTGTGCCAGCGCTGTGTGTTTTGGTTTCTTTTTCATTTCTGGATTATGGGCTTCATGTAGTCAGTCAGGTTTTACCTGTAAGTGACATCAGAGAGGCCAATGTAATTTCCCCAGAAAGCAGGGATAACAAAAGAGGTGTGAATTTCCTGTAGGAGCGAGCAACAAAGCCCATTTTACAACAATTAGAAAAAAAATTCTGTGTGCTGCTTAGAGGATAGTTCTGTTCCCCTCCTCAGCTTGTTCTTGCTTTCTGACAGCTCGGTCACATACCTGACTTTGCACTGAACAGGTTAAAATTAGCAAGCTCATCTAGGGCAGGGCCAAAACGTTTCCTGTTACCTTATCAAGCTGTTTTTCGTGTGGATAGTTAACTGTTATGTAACATGGCTACAATTTAACTCCCCCATCAATTTATGTTTTCTTACAAATTTAACTGGTTATTTTTAATTCACTGTCCAAGAGAAGAGGATGCTGGAAGTAACTCCTCAAGCCATTAGCAGAGAATTGCACTTTTCTGTTATTCCTGCAGCTTGGGATCTATTTGATATTCACACTTTAAAATCACTTTGCCTGTAACTTAGAGGAGCAAATAATCCACTCAGCTCTTCATTTTCTAAAATTCACAATAATTGGAGCTTGTCATCAACTCTCCTGTTTCCAGGTGAGGTAACTGTGTTGCTGCTCTTAGGTGCTGGCTGTGCAAGGAGAATAAAAGTAAGTTCTCTCAAATCTTTTCTAATGGGTAGCAAAACACCAGCAAATCCTCTTAGAAGTATCGTTGAATTAAATGGCACCAGGACTAGCAGAATATTTTAGGAGGGTGTGTGAAGTTGCACTGAAGCAGAGTAGCTGCTAGGTCTGGTGACTGCAGATTATTTCATGCCTGTCACTGTGACTTGGTGAAATGATGCTCGATGTGCTCTGCTTTGATGTCTCTGCTAGGCAGCAGAGTGAGCATGTGAGAGATGGGGTGGAGAGGAAGAATCCCCCTGTAGAGCTAAGAAATACCCTTAAATGCCCCCAAAATCACTTTTATATGCATAGATTAATCTGTTATCTTCTTGGAGGATAACCTGGCTCCTCCCCAGTTGAATGAAATTAGCCAACAGTGTTAACAGGACTCAGAACAATATGAAAATTATAAAGCTGTCTTTATTAAGAAATGTTATTTTTTCCCCGATGCCTCCTGTAAAGTGCTGAAGCATTTGAAATCTCTGCAGACTTTTTTTGGACCATCTTAAAAAATAGTCTGCTACTTCTCTTAAAGTTGGTACATAAACAGCCCCACTGTGGAGCAAATAGCCAGATAAAAGATAAATAGGACAGCTGCTGCCTGCACTAGAGAGAAACTGCTTTATAATTCCTGCATATATTTAAGAATTGTTTCATTATTTTTCCCCTAATTAATATTCTGAAGTGATGTGGCTCTTGGGATGATTTTAGGGGCTTTTAAACACTCGGAATATTTGAGTTGAAAGAGCATTTTTCATTTATTTGAAGAACTAATTCATTAAAGTGTTCTCCTGACAGTTAATTTTTCATGTTGTGCATTGTGAATGGTGGTGATAATCAATATCTTGCCCTTCATAACTATTGTACTGCACCTCTTTCAGGGGAAAATGTATTTTTTTAGGGACTTTAGAAGGCGTCTGTGGTGCTCAAGTGTGATCCTTTCCAGCAAAGCTGCATCTGAATGAGAGAAACAGAGTTGGATTTATTGAATGCATTGCAGTTCTAATGGATCATTTTACTTTGCAGAGAAATGTTAGTTTTGAAGTTCACCTTGAAGCACCATCCGGAAGCGTGTGACATCAGAGCTCAGGCTCAGCTGCGTTCTTGCACTGGTTTTCCCCTCCCCTATATATACGTGTGTGTGTGTGTGTGTATGCTATGCATGTTAAATATCAGTCAAGGGGCCTGTCTATCAAAACATTACTTTAAGATGCAGTCAGGAGACACTAACAGCTTTAATTTAACGTTGGCAGCAGCACTTGCAGCTCCTTTATGCAGAGGTGGCCCCCAAATGACGTTGGGGGGGGGTTGGTGCTGCAGCGCTGGTGGGAGCAGTGGAGCAGGCAGCAGAGCCTGGTGCTGCCCTGCAGCAGGGTCAGCCCGGGCACCTGAGAATCCCGGGTCACCTTGTAGCCCTCACAGACCCCTCTCGTTAACTCTAGATAACGAGGCCACCCCCTCTTCAGTTAACTAGGTAACAAGGCCATCCCTCTTAAGTTAACTCTAGATAGCAAGGCAACGCTAGGCAGCTTCCTCCTGTAATACCTGCTCTTTGGTGTGATGTGTACGATGTGCATGTTCTCTTTTTTTTTTTTTTTTCCTTCTTTTTGTAAATCTTAAATCATTGCCTTCAAGCCAAGATGGATATAACAGTCTGACTACCTTAAGCTTGTAGCAAATGGAGTGCAGAGTGCTTAAAAGCCCGAGGCTGCGAATTTAGCTGTTGAGAGCAATCTCCTTCCCAGGTGGGCAAGGTTGTTTCGGAGACACTTCTATAAATTGCTCCTGCCTAAGCGCGTCGCTGCGCTCGAGCCCAAGTCCCTTCCAGACCAGGTGGGTGTTACTAGGGAGACGACGGATTCGTGGGCTCCGGCTGCAGCAGCTTAAGCCAATTGAAATCCCGAGTTCTGCGTGCCGTATAATTAAGGACTAACTTCACAGGCTTTGGGCAGCTCGCGTAGTGACAAGCGAGCGAACGAAGGAATTGCAGCACAGAACATGCCGTTGTGCGTCCTTAGCTCTGCGACGTTTTTCTCTGTCTGAGACGATGCAGTTTTCCTGTTAATTGCCTCGTGCTTAGAGTGTGCCGAGGAGTTTAGGTAATTATCTCAGGCCCTGGCTTTGTATTTGATGTACCTAATACAAAGTAGCCTCTAGTCTTGCTTGAGTTTGTTATGCACTCTGCTAATATAAATATTTAATAGTGTCTAATTCTTACAGTGTGTCCTAAAATCACAATCGTAAGGATATCTGTCCTTTGAAGAACATTTTCGTGCTTAATCCTAATATCACAATGTTATATTTCTTGATAAAGCTAAGCACTTTATGCTACACTCTGTCATGTAGCAGTTGGTTAAATATGGTATTTATAGTTCTTAATTTTTGACCTCCATAGATTAATGGCCAATGTGAAAAATAAAAGCATTAATTGAAATCGCCATTTAGTTTATTTTATATTTCATGACCATCAGGACAAGAGTTAAATATAATTAATTTTACTTCAGTGTTTTCCCAAGTAGAGTACTCATTGTTTCTACTAATTTATTCAAAATTAGAAAATAACTATATATTTAAAAGGGGAATCAGCCGTGTTAAGTTAGTGCTCAGGGGAAGTGAAATCATTCTTAAGGCTTCATATAAACTTTTCCAAAGAGCTTTCACCAGAAGTGCCTTTTAAATAGATGTCTGCCCAACGTTGAAGCCCATAAGTGGTTGTGCCTTGGGAATAGAGCGAGCTAGGAGCCAGGCACTGGGCACTAGCAGTTAGTGGTACAAGCAATGCAAGTGAAGTTTGGTGTAGCTCCTGCTGAATATTACTATGATTTTTGTGCTTTAGGATGGCTGTTTGTTCTTCCTGCTCTATAGGGGAGCCTATACAGCAGTAAAGTGCTCTTTGCTTCTGCCTGTTTTGTAAAGCCTGGGGAGCTGCGTCCTGCGGGCTGACTGTTGTGAAGAGACACAAAGATGACCACAGCCAATGTGCTGGGAATGGCAGATGGGGAACACGTCAGGTTATCTCTGAAATGTCCCATATACTTCCCCAATCTTGAAAACGCTGTTATTATTCTTTTGGCCATCATTTCTCACTTCTGTCTTTCCCTTCCTACTTAAAGAACATCATAGCAGAGCTCTTAATGATGCTTGAGGCTGATGTCCTCTGCAGTACCTCACAGGGCTTCCCTTTCCCTGAGCCCTTTTTAGGAGGTCTTGGTACTCCTATCTTAAGTCATAGGTAAGACTCATAGGGTTGGTTTGTTCTAGTGACTAAAGCCCTGCGTCTGGGGTTGGGGTTATATTTATAGGCAGGTTCAGAGCCTGTGCAGATTTGCATGAAGGTTGCAGCAGTCCAGATAGAGATGAGTTACACCAGTTATGAGTTATGCCAGAAAAGACTAAGTCTTCTCTTGGTTTGTAAGCATTATAAGCAATATATTTTTTCATAAACAGTATGTTGAAACAGGATATTTGGTCTTTAAAACAGTGACCAGTTTGTGTACAAACACATGCATATATGTATGTATATACACACACAAACACACACACACACACATATATATATATAACTGTATATATGATAAGAGATATTTTCTGTTCCTATCCAAATGTGACAACTCAAGTTGTTAATTCCTCCCTCTTTTTCAATGGGATTCCTACTCTCAAACCTTCTTATGGCTTTATGGTGTCAGATGTGCTATTGCAACAGAAATGTGTAGTTTTCATTTTCTTGGCCTTCTCCTCTTAAGAAAATACTTGCTATATTATAAAGAACACATTTGCTGTATATATCCAATCTGTTCTAATATGTTTTTAGATAAAAATGCAGCTTAAAATGAAGATGCCCTGCAGTATTTCCCATTTTGGCTAAAATTCTTTAATTTTCAAAAGCGTAAGATACTGAAATGAAAACAAAAGGAATTACAAATTACAGTTTTAGGTTTCAGTGGAGGAACTGCATTGTGATGTCCAAACTGCAGCACCATATATGTATCATCTTATATATCATCTTGGTATACTTACATTTCAGAGCTTAATGGCTGATGGCTTTTTTATTATTTTTATTATTTTTTTTATAAATGGGGTGAATATTTGGTCTGCTGATGAGTATTTGTGGGCTCAAGCTTGGTATATCACTTAACATATGTTTAAGCATTTATATGTTTGAAAAGGGTTTGGGGATAGACTGAGCCTACGGGAGGTTTGGTAATCTTGTGAAATCACGGATTCAGACAGCTGAAAAGCAGTATCATGTTTAAGGTCTTCATGGCCAAAGTGCATCTTTAAGGCTGGTTTGTCCACACGCCTTAACAGTTGGCCTTAATGTAGCTCTGTTTAGAAGGAGTTCTGTTGGTTTTTAATACTCTTTCCAATTTTTTGGTAAAAGGCCTCTCTTGTTACTGGCCACTCACTCCTCCCTCTCCCTGTGTTGTCTTATGAGCTTGCTGTCATTAGCAGATGACCTCGGGTCCGGGAGGCTGCTCCTCAGCACAAGTGCAGCAGTGGAGGCAGAGGTGCCTTCAGAGGCAGGTGGAAACACCTGCACAGCATCCAAGGATGAAACCTGCCACAGTATTAGTAGGAAGAGCGGAGTAATGTTGGTGTGAGCAAAGTAAGGGCGTATTTAAAGTCATTACTACTGAATAGGTGAGAGCAGAATTCCTCCAACTTGGGGACAGGGTCCCGGGGCAGGCGCCGGTGAAGATGCTCTGTAGTACTGTGTGTGCCAAGAGTCTAAAACTGGTGCAATCATCAAGCTCGTTTTCCACAGTAATTAGTGTACTCGTTGGGTCTCACGCTCAAAGTGCATTGCCTTCGCTCTCTCGGGTGCTTGTAGTCTCAACACTGGAGTTCTTGCCTAGATACTGGTTTAAGGATTTCGCTGCTAAGAGTTTTGGGAGGGCCTTGGCAGGCGTCTTGTAGCAAGTGTTTAAATCTGTTCAGAAATGCGTGTGTTGCCTTTTAAAGTGCGACCTGTGACTTGGGTTTATTTGTGGTCACAGAGTGATATTTATTCATCCCTCTGCCCTGTTTGCTCTCTGTCATGAGCAGGAAGGGGATCAGAAATGCACGGCAGTCTGGGGGAACGGGGATTGGGGTGAGTCACTTGTTTGCTTTAAGCCGCGCTCTGGATAGGTTCCTGGCTAGGTTGCAAGGCAGGGCTGCGGGGAGATTTGGGCTACCTGGAACATCAGGAACATCAGGGGAGAAGAGGTGGGATAAATGTAGAGGGGCAACTGCACAGCCATGAGTCAGAGCTGCCCCCTTGGTCCCCATGGGGCTGCGTTAACCCTCCCTCCTGCCCTGCTCCTGGACCCATCCCTGAGAATACTCCTGGCACCAGTGCAGCATGTTATCATGGGAAAGAAGCTTTTGTTAATGATAAAAGTTAATAAGATTAACTTTGTAAGAGAGGTTTGCCAACTATTACTAAATAATAGAGTGTTTGCTTGGGTGGCTGTTTCAGCTGACCTGGGAGAGGCAGGGGAGATTTGGATGGGGAAGTGATGTTCCCTGCTCTATTTTTCCGCTAACAGCTGCTGTGAAAAAGCTCTTGTGTGTTGGCTCCCGGAGTCAGGAGGCTTGTGAAAGAGCAGCATTCATCCAGAGCCTCCACATGGGGTGATGTCTTCCCTGCACCGCACCCGCCACTTTCCTCTGCAGTTTGTTTACTTGCTAATCTCCTGTTCCCAAAACTTCTTGCCCGAAGAGCAAAAAATAGACAACATACCTAAGATGCTAAAAAAGAAGTGTTAGCCAAATTTATGTGATGGGGCTGCAGCTCAGTTTCTTGGCTGTGTGGACCTTATGCCAATAGCTGAGAGGTCAGTGGCTTTGTCCAATCACTAAGTGGTTGGTACCTACCTGGTCTGGTACCTATCACCTGTGATCTAGTTTATGTAGCCTGGATGATAAGTTTGGTTCAGCAAAGAGCAGCTTAGGATGCATTAACACGTCCCTGACCTGGTGAAACAGTATTCAGAGCATCTGGGCTGTCAAAAAAGTTCTGTCTCTTCCAGGCGGAAGTGATAGACTGAAGTGAATCCTGTAGCTCTTTGGCTCCCAACTTTCTCTTTCAATTTCCCCTTAGCTCTTTACGGAATAACTTGTGCTTGTTTGTTGGTGAAATGATGTTGATGTTCTGGTACGAGTACCTTACTATGTTTTGATAGTGATGCAGCGGGATATTTGGGACAGGGGCATTTCCTCCAATACCTTATTCAAAATAAATAAGGTCATAACTAATTTTGTGAGTCTGCTTTTCTCTGACCCGTCGACACGCTTTTAGCTGCTTCTCTCCTGTCCCTTCTTGTCAGATGGAGCTGAATTCCATGATGTTGGTGTGGTGCAAGTGAAGTTGGAGGAAGTGACAAGAAACCTTATGGTTTCTCCTTGAAAATACCTTATTTGTAGCTAGAAAGTAGTGTCCTCATTTTTCTTCCAGGTTAGCTCAGAAGAATTTCCTGAGTGGAGCCCCTAGATATTGTTTAAAATGCCTAGGGTTCTATAAGGTGTTTATGGGGATGTGTGTGAGGAGAATCTAGGGCTGCCCCCAAACAGGGATGCTCTCGTTTGACAAATGCCCCCTTCCTGTGTCCCGCTGCGGTAAAAATATTTTACACTTTATGCAGGTTTGCAGACATTTTATTTTACCTGAACACCTGGCAGCAGCAGCAAAGCAGCAGTGCTGTTGAAAACATAGAACAGTTAGTGCAGTGTATTAGAATGAACTGGATGTGTTAAGATATGCATGATATTAATATTATAACTTGTGTCCTTTCAGAGGCAGCACAGTTTTGAAATAAAATTTGGTTATTTCTTATTTCCTTTCCCAGCTCACTAGTTTTAGGATCATGCAGAAGGTGCTGAAATCCACTTTTCTTCCCCCTGGGAAGATATCTACCTTGAGGACAGCTTTGGTTTCCCAATGTAGCAACATGTGGGTGTGTGTGTAGTTAGTGAACATTCTCATTAACTTCAGTGGGAACATTCCCATGAACAGAATTGTTCTGGAATCTTAATCTTAACAGAAGCTTAAGCATTGCTGGGCTCTTTTAAAATAAGTTTTATTTGTGTAAAAGTGAGTGTTATATATTTGATTTTGAGAGAGCAGCAGTTTTTCAAGGGTTAAGTGTTACTTAAGACTTTTCCAGGTAGAAAATTTTAGAAGCCACAGTTTTTGAGAACTCTTAATGCTTTCTGTGTGTTTTGTTCTGGTTTGGAGCAGGAGGAGCAGGAAAGGAAGCAGGCCGGCTTCCCTGAAACCTAGTTTTGCTGAGATCTGGTAGTTTGCCTAACAAGCTGCTCGTTGGGAGCATTTCGTCTGTGGAAGCTCACTAACACAATGCTTTCAAATTCCTTATGTTCCTATATTGTTATAACTTTGAAATATGAAAACATTGCTTTTTTTGATGTTTCTTTCCTTTTTCTTCATTTTTTCCAAAACACCTGATGTCTTTTCTTTCTCTTTCTTGTAAGCTCAGATAAATATACGTATGTGTGTGTGTATGTGCATATGTTTTGACCCATAGGAGAAAAATCCAGAATTTTGGTGCCCTGATGAAATTTCATTTACTTAGATGGTCTTCTTCATCAGATACTGCAGCAGGAATGTTCTCCACTGTTTCTATTATTTGTTGTAAAATTTTACGGATAAATTTCCTTCCCTTTGGAAGCCAAATGAGCCTTTAAAAGAGTGCACTTCAGGGCTAATGATGCCTTTCAGATACTGGGGATTGACAGTAGGGGATTGGCAGGATGGTAATTGCGTGGAAACTTTCCCGTTTGTTGAG
Source organism: Rhynchotus rufescens (assembly GCA_032273925.1). Taxonomy (NCBI): domain Eukaryota; kingdom Metazoa; phylum Chordata; class Aves; order Tinamiformes; family Tinamidae; genus Rhynchotus; species Rhynchotus rufescens. The sequence continues at coordinate 8,680 of JAVCKT010096331.1, forward strand.
ACCTGTGTGTTTTCAAGCAGGAGCCTGCCTGGCACCTCAGTGATCTGCCTGTCCTTGGCAACATCAGTGAATAACGTTGAACTGGTCTGCAGCAAATTGCAGTTCATGGACATCACGGATGCTCCTCCAGCAATATGGGATCGGATCCCTCCGTACCACTAATAATTCATGGCCTCCTCAGGGCATAGTAGTCATTCGATAAGCTCTGCTTTGGTCCACAGGGAAATTAGTGGCATTTCAATCAGTAAAAACTGTACCCAGTGAGAAGTGTACTAGTTATCCTTGCCAGGTCAGAGAAAATTAAAAATCCTGAACGCTATTTTGATTTCCCTTGTTTTAAAAGCATGAAATTCTTCCCAGGAGTAAAATATGTGAATTGTTTGCAGTTAATATGCTGCACGTGTGGGACAACTGTGCTTTTAGTCCAGAAGAAGCCTCTTTTTGGACCAGCTGCTGACAGAGCATCTCAGAACTGAAAATCAAACCTGAATTTTAAGAATACCTTAAAAGTTGCAGAATACCTTAAAAGTTGCCGAATACCTTAAAAGTTATCCTCGTGGCTTTCTATATATGATGCTGTTCTCCAGAGTTTCTTTTAAAAATGTATTAATATGACCTCAAAATGAAACAAATATTTTTATGAATGATGACTGTTTTTAAGGCTCTGAAATACAACTTAACTTGTTTTTTTTTTTTTTTTAAAGCAAAAAGCCTTTAGTGCATGCAGTTTTGTGAGCTGTCCCTTTAAAGGTGATCAAATCAAATAATCTCAGGCTGTCACATTTTGTAGGACTTGGGTGAGCCTGAAAGTGTGTGGGCAAAACGGAGCTGCAGTGTGTGAAGCGCCCTGGGGGCCGGCCCCGCGTGCCCTTGGCAGCCCGGACTGGCCCGGCCTCCTGAAGGTTTTGACCAAAGTGCCCCTGTTTGCCTGGGTTTCGCATGGATCGGGGTCTGCCGGGTCTGTTTGAGGTGCTTGGATCGAGCTCTGGCTTGGTGGTTGTACGGTGGGTGTTTTTTGGGTTAGGGCCCCATGGTGGAAGAGGATCCTGTTTGCAACTCTGATTGCCCTGTTTAGGCATTGCTGGGCGTTAAGGTGATGACAACTCTCAACAGGAGCACAAGCTCAGGAAAATAACTCATGGAAATGTAGGCAGTTAATATTGTAGCTCCTTGGGTAATTTCAAGCTAGTTTAAATTAACTCCATTTCTGCAGAGTAACTGTGGGCTTAGACTCCCCGGCACTTCCCATGTCTCTTCCTGCTGGCACAAGCCCTCTGGGAGCAACGCAAGGAACCTGCCTGGAAATTGCTTCTGGTTAAAGGTAACCTGCAAAAGAAGTTTCTGCTTCTGAATGAACTGGCTGTCTTGGTCTAGCCCAGCACCTCAGGAGCCGCTTGTGACAGCACATAAAAGGCTTGAGTGGATGGCAAGAGACACAACCACTTTCTTCAGCAGCTCCTGCTTGTTGCACACTGAAATATTTGTGGAATTATGCTGGAAGAGTTATCCCTGAAGGGCAAAGCTGGGTCTGTGTGTGTCAGGCCTGGGTGCGCCTGCCCAGGCTCAGGAGGCAGGCGCAGCCTGTGGGGGATGCAGGCTTTGGTGTGGTGTGTGTCTGGTTTGGGTTGCTTTCCTGCTTCAGGTGCTTCCTCTCCTGCAGTGAGCAACTGGAAGGCCAGCTTGAACCTTATTAAAATGTAGTAGCCCAAAACAAAGCATGACTGAATAACAGTGATGGCCAGGTGTCTCCGTGCATGTATACACATACAAATGTATATGAGCAGAGCTTGAGCCACTCCGCAGGCTGCCTGCAAGCTCAGCAGGACAGGGCAACCCAAAGTAAGCCAGGGTTAGTCCTTACCACCCATGGGCAGCCCAAGCAAAGCCTCGCATTCATGAGCTCTGTACTTTTCCCACTGCGATGCTACAGACTTGGCCTCAGCACAATCTTACGGCTGGTAATGTATGCCCTTGTGTTTATATAATGAAATGTATGGAGCTGGGCTGCGGGTGGAGAGCCCCAGGGGCACCTGAGGGCCTGGGCGCGGGGCCTCCGCGACTCCCCGCGCGCTCTGCCCCGCTCTCAAATGAAATCCTCACAGCTGTTTCGCAACAGAGCGGCCAGGAGAAATGTTTGGAGACTGCAATAAGGAAATTACGTGCGGAACGTGGATTAATCCCGGGCTTTCATGTTGAACGGTGTCTTGTGTAACCCGTGGAAAGCTAATCGGCTGCTACAGCTTTTGTTTTTCTGCTGTTGGAGTCCTAAAGCTTATGCCAGGCTGCCCAGCACTCGGTTGTTAACAATCTGCCAAACCCTCCCCTCTTTCATCTTTAAAAGAATAATTAGTCGAAATGGCCATATGAAGGTGACCATTATCTGTAATATTTTTGTTCCCAAACTTGCCAGTCTTTAATTGTTTACTCCAAGAGTCAATGCCAAGAGTTGCTGGAAATTACTATGCATTAAAGCAAAGCTTAAATGCAGCAGAGGCTGAGTGAAGCTTGTGTTGGGGGTTTACACACAGATGTGTATAAGCAGGCACCTTTGTGGAGGTGATTACAGGACTGGTATTTTCTAATAAGGTATGTTGATAATTCTAATTAGAAGTTCAGTATTTTGATTGCTAAAAGGCATTGTCAAATATTTTTATTACGGTACCAACATCTTGGAATTTAGCCTACGAAGACCGATAAACATCCTTTATTTTTGTAAACATCCTCTTGACCGTCTGCCAGCTCCTGTCCGCAAGGAAGGAGCGGGAAGGTAGGACCCTTTGCTGGAGAGCTTGTCTGAAGGCAGATATCCCATGGCAGAGATTTTTACAGAAAGTTTTCAAAAACAAAAAGGCAGAAGCAGAGTCCTTCTGTAACCTATGCATTGTTGTATTTGTTCTGTGAATATGTATTTGTTCTGTGATACATTGTTGTTCTGTTATTTGTTCTGTGGTATATTTAAAAAAAAAAAACTAACAGCCATCGCTAACATTAGTTTTATTTGAAAGCATTGGTTTATTTCTCAAATTTAAGAGCGTTTTCATAGCTCTTTTGAAGTTCACCAAAACTTTGGCAATAGAGAGCAGGCTTTAGCCAGCAAGCTCTAAATCGAAGGCTTTGGGCATCCTGCCCTTTTCCCTTTCCTTGCTCCGGAGTTAGCCGCGGTTACAGGTTTTGCTGGGGAGCTCTGAACGTGACTCGTACTGGGACTGGTGGTGTTTGCGTGTGGCGATCGTGCCGCGCACGCCGGCACAGCGATTAAGAGCAGCGTTCTCCTAAGACTCTCTCGAGAGCCAGATTTATTTTGTGTCCGTTACGATACAGCCAAATTAGCCTTCCGTTGCACTGAGCACAGGCTTTGGGGAGGCAGAGGCTGCCCTGGAACAACGCAGTTTGCGTTTGCCTGGCTCGGGGGATCGGCCCTTCCCGGGCCCTGCCGAGTGTGCCGGGTGCTTCCTGCTTCTCCAGCCGCTCGGCACGGGGAGGGAATAGTTAAAGACAGGTCACGCTCAGGGCTGCTGCAGTGTTGGCATCACTGATCTCATATTTTCTTTTTCTCTTCTATATGAAGGAGTGTTTGGGTTGTTTAGTACTAACATCCTTCATTTCCCTCTGCTGTTTGCGATCACGACTGTGCTTTTTCCTGATACACTGATTTCATATGGACTGTAATATTTTTTCTGGGATTACGATGCATTGTCAGTTAAGATGTGATTTGCAGCATAATAAGACATATTTTCAGTAACTTGTGAAACGCAGAATTGAGGTGTGCCCGGGTGAGGACGAGTGGCATAAAGCTCCATCTCTGCATGCAGACTCCCCTGGGTGGAACAGGTTGGGGTAGTGGCTTTGCGCTTTTCCTGGCCCTGCAATAGCATTCCTGTGCTGCTGTGAGGTGCAGGATTGGAAACAGCGTTCCCTGGGCATGGGAGAGCGCTCTCGGGGAAGGAAGGTCTGTTCTGCAGAGAGCGTGTAAAGGGAGGCTGAGTTTTGAGGGCAGCTTGGTAGCAGAAGAGGTTTGTTACGATTGGTAACAACCTGGTACTGAGTCCAGGTATCATGGAAAGGATCCTTCCTTTTGCTTGACTGATACCAAGATGTTTCAGAATGCCAAGGAATTGAGAAACACAGGGAATTGTAGGGGCTGCAGGGAATGCCTGGGAGATTTCAGGTAGTTCAGATAGAGACCTGTGAGATTCAGGCAGTTCAGCATTTAAAATGATCTGAGGCTGTAAATCAAGATCCTCTTGGGATGTGAGGGCCGGAATGAGTGGTGTGGTAGATGAACCTTTTGTTTTGGTAAATATCAAATATCTGATTAAATAATATCAGATTTATCAAATATCTGATAAAAGGTAAATAAATGTTTGGGGTAAATATCAAATATCTGATTTCTGGATGGGTTGGTTACACTCTAATCTGTATAAAATCCATACAGGTGTGCTGAAGATCCATCTGTCTGTACAAGGTGGCATAAACAAGATGATTGTGGTTGTGTGCCAAGTCCCGTGGCTCGGCAAATTTCCATATTTCCATATGGAAGTACGTGATGGAGTGCTGTTTTCTGAATAATTCTGCTTTAGGTGACCGTGGTTGTTGAAACCCTAGCAATGGGAAGTCCTCTTAAGCCATCATTGTTCTGAGTATGTGATACTCTCAGAAATGTCATGAAAATGCCCATCTCTGGACTCAAAACTTCCCTTGCCATAAAGAAACGCTTCTGCTTATTCACTTAATAAAAACTTCCAAGTGCTTAGTATTCTGTAGGATAATGTTTAAGTGATACGTAGGATGAGGATCACTTTGCTGTGGATTACAAATACCTTTGAGTAGATCATACTGATACTGGTGTGGTGCCCCAGCATTTGGAATGGAGGTGTTTCAGCCAGTTGTTTTTGTGTGCAGTTGCTAGATAACCACTTCGCCTGAGAACTGGTTTGGCAGATCCGTTTTACATATGAATGA
>JAVCKT010096331.1:13651-34100 GCA_032273925.1 Rhynchotus rufescens
TTGAAATGGAGGTGTTTCAGCCAGTTGTTTTTGTGTGCAACAACACAGTTCGCCTGAGAACTGGTTTGGCAGATCCGTTTTACATATGAATGAGGATATCAGCACAAATGAGGAGCAACCAGGCTCAACACCGGTGCTCCTGAGGAGAGGTGGGAAGAGCCTCCCTGTGAGCAGGCTCGTGGCTTATACTGGGCTCGAGGGCTTCTGCGCATCCTTGGTGGGATGTTTCAGGAATTGGCTGTCACCTGAATCAACTGCTGCTGTTTCCCTCGCGTGGGTTTCCTAATGCCAGCAGAAGCTGAGCATCATGTGGTTGTTGTAAAGGCGCTGTCAGGTTGTCATTACAAACATTTAATAATACAGTAATGTAAGACCTGCCTTAGGCTGTTGTTGGGCACTGTTGATGGAGATTAAGAATTATACAGTAGCCTTGCAGATTTTCAGTTTGATTCAAATGGCTGCCATAAAGCTGAGACTCTTTTTTTTCTTTTTGTTTTGTTCTTTAAAGTATTTTCTTATTTCTAAGATACTGCCTAAAGTTCTCTTTGCACATTCCCAAGACACTATTTTAAAGTTAATCTTACTTTTTGAAAATATTTTCAACTCTGCTTACACTGTTTCACTACAGGCATGCGTGCGAGCTTCTTGGGTAGAAATGAAGTGGACAGTATCTCAGAGAGTGTGATTATTTGTGACCACATTTGTGTTTTTGTTAAATATAAGACACTAGACAACTTGACAGGGTGTGTGTGTGTGTGTATATTTATATTTTATTTATATATATATATATATATGTAGGCGTTCAAGGTATGTAAGAGTCATGTGGAGTCCGTAGGTTCCATCTAGTAATTCTAATCTGTAGTGCTTCTGGTAGCATAGTTCAGTGAGGGATTTTTTGACTAATACCTTTTTAGACCAGTACTGTTAACGGAAAAATGAAAGAATAACAGGTTAATTTCCTCCAAGATTGATAGTCACCGTTTTTCTTTATTTTTGCCAAGTTCAGCTGGTGGAATGTAAACCTTTTCTGGCATGTTTATTTAAATGAATCACTAGAACAGGCTTTTCTCAAGGCTTTTATTTAGAAGAAGAGTCATGTTCCGCCCTGGGGGTGTAGGAAAGCAAACAAAGATTTGTTTCTGTGTATTCTTGACTTTGATGGACAATAACTCAAGTAGACCAGAGAATAAGATATTATACGAGTTATGCAGTTTCTTGGAAAGTGTTCCTTTGTGAAGGGTACAGTTTTTGTGCCGACTTAGCAAGTGTCTTTTTACATTTGAACTCTTCAGCCTGTCATAAGTCTAGTGAAACTTCTCTTTTTCAGTGGAAATATCAAATTGCAGAGTATATTTGATTAACAACCCAGTTCCATACGAGTGAGCATTTCAATAATTATGTAATATGTGGAAGGTAGCTAGATGGTTTGGAGAGCCTTCAGTTGAACTCTTAAAACTAGGAATAGACTTTCATGAATCTTTAACAGTTAACTAAATCTCTGGATTCAGAAGGTACTTTCTTACATTTCTCTTTCGATTTGAGTTTATTAAAATTCATATCTTCAGAGCGTTCTGTAACTTTCTTTTCATTCTCCTCAGGGATAAACGAAGACCAAATTCTCAGAATGTTACATCTCATTTTATTAAAAAAACTGCTGCAACTTCAGATTGGACAAGAATTGAGACAGATACTAAAACTTGTCTGTTCACATAAGAATCTACATTGAGTCTGGTGCTGCTTGTGGCTAGGCATGTAGTTCTGGAGAAGTTATATTAGCACTGAGTTTACTTCTTGGTAATACTCTTGGAAATGACTTGTTTTTTTGAAGTTCAGTCTCTCCGTGGAAATTAATCATTCTGACTCTGTGAAGTAAATATTATTTTTGGTAACAGTAAAATTACAGAAGAGACAAGTAAATTTGCTTGTCTAAATTATGCAGAGCTCTTGTGGACAAATTGCTAGACTCGGTCAGTTTTCAATAAATTCTTTACATTTTTTTCATGTGTTCTGTAGATATATTGGTGCTTTCTAAGAAGAGATACAGATGCTTTTTGTTCACTTATCTGCTGATATCACGATTGAGGATATCACGATCAAGTGCCAGTGAGCATATCTGAAATGTTTACAGGGCAGTATATTTTGAAATGCGGTTAAATGGACTGTCTGCTGAGAAGAGTTAAAAATAGTTTGTAATTTTTCTGAGAAACAAGCAAAAAGGTCTTATTTTTTTTTCTTTGATTGGCAAAGAGCATAAAAATCCTTAAATGAACAGAGAAAAGCCCACCCCAATCGAAATGACCAGATTGGCCAAGTAAGTGTCATGGAAATGTAAGACATTAGTGATTTATGGAATTGCATACGGACTGCTTCTGTGGAATGCCAGTATAAAAGATGCATCTCTACTGAAGAACAGAAATTTCAGATATGGCCAGGGAGAGTGCCTTGAATTATTTCTATTTATCTGGCTTAGTGAGATGGAAATAAGGAATTTTCCTTTGTCTTATAGATAGGACGGTTGAATGTTTTTATGTTTTTCTGGATGGAAGACTTGTAACACAGGGAAGCAGAAATTTCCTTACGGATGTGGAAAAACTCTGCAGCTAAAGAATTCTCACATCTATCTCTTATAACGCAAATTTGAATTAAGGATGGAAAAAATACTAATTATAAAGTGGAAAACTTCTAGAGGTTATTAGAATTTCTCAAAAGTTTGAGTCACTTTTCAAGCTTTGTAAGACTGGGTAAGTTCTGTTCAGCAGAGTGCTGCTTTTAAATATACTTTGATGTATTGTGCAATAGTAGCAAAGCGGGCTTTTAAAGTGAATTTTACAGACAATAGATTCTGATATCAATTTTTATTGTGAAATGTGCTTTTATTACAGTTGTATGGCCATACATATGCCATACATACACTTCTGGTGTGCTCCGAAAGGGGGTGGTGGATGTGCTCATGTGAGGAGGAGTCCTGGCGCTGCACAAGGAGGGCTAGGAGTCGGATTAAGTTCTGACTCTAGTGTACTTAAAGCAGTTTTTTCTTTCTCTTGCCTTAATTTCCCTTTGCATTTAGTTTATTGATGGTTACCCTGTCGTCAAAAGGCCTTTGAACTCTTCTCAATAGAAAGCTTTCTAAGGGTGATGCTTTCCACTTTCCTCCCCCTGTTCTGAAGGAAAAAGAATTAAAACAAAAATCCCCGATACCTCAGTAGAGCTGCCACCTCAGTTCTCGTCTTACTGTAACGGAAGCCAAATGATTTGAAGTAACACATGAAAAATAAAAGCAAAATGGGAAAGTAATGACCTTTCAAGGGATGAATTTGCAGAGTTTTGCTCAACTCGCTGCTTCCCCTCTTTCTTCCAGCATTTTCTGCCTCAGGCAAGTTGTGGGTTGTGTGACACAAGGTTAACTCTAGGAACTTGAGAGGCCCTAGGAACATTTTCATGGTTACCTTCTGTGATTTCCTTGGCATTTCAGCTTGGTACCGGGCAAAAATGTTGCCTCACAGATGAGAAGCTCTTTCAAGTGAGTGATATCTTCTTGGTACAGATGTTTTTGCTTGGCGCATGTGAAATTGTGTTCACGGTCAGTGTGAAGCTGTTTGTACTGCACTGCATCACTTGGCTAGAAGAACCAAACGGTGCTTGTGAGCAGCTGGGCAAGGGTACAGCTTTCTGCATTAAAAGGGTGTTGGGGAAATTATATATTTAGAATAAGGTTTTGAAATGAAATGCAACTTTGTTCCGTTCCTGCTGTTAGGAAAAACTGCAAGAATGTCAAGAATTAATGAGACAGACCCCTGTTGACAAGGCAGCAAAGTAACTGAGGAACCAAATGCAGAGCTACTAATTTTGACTAATGCTGCAGTTATGCCAACGGTACTTGCATATCAACCTCTATCAGATTTCTACCCCCATCCCATATAAATCCCCCCCCCCTTCCAAATGAATTTGGAATTCAGTTGAAGTTTGACAGGCAGTTTTATGCCTCTCTTTCTATATTGCTGTTGCACAGAAAGTAAATGAAGGTCAAAGGCTTCAATAGTTGAGCATTCTTCATTATTAGCAGAATCCCCATGGAAAGTCTTTTGGGATTCTTAGTGTCTAAAAAGCAAAACATAAATATTCTCTGTCTGCATTTTGAGGTTGTCCTTTGATAACCATTAGAGCTGTTACAGGGATTTTTTATTCCCAGTAATCTCAGTCTAGTTGGAGATCTTAGAGCCTACAGATAAAAGGCAGTCTTTAGCATTGCCATTGGGTTGTTCTATAGGACCTCAACAAGACCCAAATCTTAAGTTTTCCATAAAAATGAAATTTAAGGAAGAATGCATCAAATCTAGTTATCTTGGCAGAAATTCTTGAAGCAAAGTTTCTTTAGTTTGACAAGCTGCGCATGAAAGGATGTGCCTTTTTAGGATGTAAATTCTATGTATGTGATTAATTGGTTGTATAACAAGTTTTTATTTATTTATTTGATCTATTAGAACTATAGATGTGTAATATACAGAAGTGCTATTTTAATGTTTCAAAAGGTATTTTATCATGCCATAAAGGTTTTGGTGGGCAGAGTAAGGTAAACGTCAGGGTGGCTATTTAGTAGTCCACACATTTTCTGTTATTACAGTGATTAGTGGTGTCTTAAGCTTTGGAATTTCCATCTTCACTACTTTATGCGTCCTTGTTTGTTTGTACTTGGCTCTGCCTTGAGTTATCCCTTCTCTCCTTCATGGTCTGGTTTCATATTAGTTGCTTCAGATGCTGCTTTTGTAGGTTTCTGGTGCTGGTGAGTTTGGTGTGTCCCTCTGGTGCCGCCTCCTTCCCTCCTGCCCGGCCCCTGGGGCTGCTCCTGGTGACCGTGAGGAGCGTCTCGGCAGCGGGGCTCTGTGCTCAGCACCCAGGAGCCCGGGGGGCCGCTCGCGCGGGCCCGGCCGGTCAGCACTGCGAGTTGGTGTCCAGAGCCCTGGGAGCACCAGGGTTCCGGCCTCCCTGTGGTCTCCTCCTCTTGAGGTCCATGGGTGAAACTTGTCCTGGTTGCCTTTGTTCCTGCGCTAGTAATTAAAGTAATAATCAGCTAACGCACTTGCGTCAAAAGCCTTTTGTCTTTTTCCTTGTGGAGGAAAAGACAGGCCCATTAAAACATAGCCACAGCTTTATGATGGCACGAGAGGGCTTTTGTAGCTTGCTGTTTACAAAGTCTGATCCGCGTAGCTGCTGTCTTCCCAGAGAAGACTGAGGGGGACATTCTTCATGGAGCCTTGGAAGGCCCCTGCTTTCCTTGGGAGATGAATAGGCTGGAGGCTGTGTAGGCTAGAGGAGAAAATTATTTTTTTAATGTATGTCTTTGAGAAGCCTCTAATACCTTTTTATAGCCTGCTGTTGAGGCGAGTTTTGAGCTCTATTAAATTCCACGGCGAATGAATGTTGCGGCTTCCTAGCTTCTAGAAATAAGATATTTGGCAGGAGCTGCATAGAATGTTCTTTCCTCCTCTCTCTTTTTTCTTCTTTTTAAGAAGGCTGTAGATGAAATTTCAGCGCTTACTAATGTTATTAATTACAGGAGATGTCTAAAGCTGTGAATGGGTGAGTTGCTGCTCTGCGGGAGCAGCTTGGAGAGGTGCTGCGGGACGCTGGGGAGACGCTCGTCCTTGCTCAGCCAGGAGGCTCCCGAGATGGGCAAGAGAAACTGCAAGGGCTCTCTGGTGTGGTTGGTGTGACTCTGCATTGGCATCTGCTTCCAGGTGCAAAATAACCCTTTGGATTCTCCTCGAGTAATGCACTTTGGTTCTTTCAAGGGTGCTGTAGGAGAAGGGTCCTTTTCAGGAGAAGCCGGCTCTTCCCTCCCGCTTTCGCACGCCCACACCAGTGTGTTTGCAGCTCTGCGAGTGTGTGTGTGTTTTTCCCCTCTTCCTTCACTCGCTTGGCTGTGTAGGCGGTCTTCCCAATCACAATGGAGCTTCACAGGCAGTCTTGAAGGGGAAAAAGGGGAAAAAAAAGTCTTTACACAGCAGGCCTGTAATTTAACACCCAAGGAAAGGAAAATGGAGAGTCCTGATTCAGAATTATGGTGCGTCGCAATACTGGTTGAATGGGCAAAGAATTGAGCCCTAATGAAAATGAGCACAGTTTTTCTGGAACAGAAGGCCACCACCTGGGGAAATTACTTATTCACCTGCTGCCCAAATGACTGTTTCCAAAAATGAAGTAGTGCAGTCGCCCAAGTGTCAGAAATATTTTAAACCTTTTGCCCTCTTCATTAGAGTGAGCTGGAATCAAAATTTTCCACTGCAAATTTAAAGCATTTTTCTATCTAAAAGAGACAGGCTCAGTTTATTGTTAATATGAAGCTTAAAATACAATTCTTCCTAGAATATTACATTGGCTTTAGAAATGAGTTGAGTATGCTGTGCTTTTTAGGAAGTGCTTTTGTTCTGCTTGCTCATTATTTTTAATGCATCTCTTTTGATGATGCTCCTTTTTTCCAAAGGGCTGAATTGAACTCCTTTTTTGTAAACAAGCCTATACCTAACTTGGGATCAGATGACCTGAAGGCTGGATTATTAATTGCTTAAATGGAGAAAGACTGCGAATAGTTTTTTGAGCTATGTTGTTAAGGCTGCCTGGCACTTGTTAGAGATGGTGGTGGTGGCGAGAGCACTGGAATTGACCGAATTTTGAACCCCTTCTGGTAACGTTGTTGGGGGCGTCGCAGTGGACCAGCTCGTGATGTTGGAGACCTGCAGATGATCCATAGAGCAACATGCGGGGAACGTGGGATGAGTCTTTGTGGATCCCCCCACCTGCCCAATCTCGTTTTGGGGGCCTCCTGTCATCTTTGGACACAAACCTTTTGCAGCAAAGGTGGAGGTTGGATGCCGTGGCTAGTGCCGAAGCAACACATTTTATCACAGAACATGGTACGGCTGGAAATGCCACCTTGGAAACTTTTATCTTCTTCTTACTCCTCTTGGAGTCCTCTTAGAGGGCTGCAATTGGTGACTTAGGATAACTTCCCTCCTGCTTCCCCTTGCGTTGGGGTGTGACCAGCTCTCTGCTGAGCAGTGAAGAGGAAAGCGTGGCTTTCGTGCTGCCTCGCGCCGTCCCGCGGAGCGTTGGGGCCACCAGAGCAGCCCTGGCCTGGCGGCTGGCGCTCAGGCTGCGCGGGCGGCACTGCAGCAGGTTCAGTGTCTGCCGGGGCAGCTCCGAGCGCCGACAGAGAGCCCTTCTCCAGGAAGGAAGAGAGCCCTTTTCCAGGAAGGAGATTCCACTCAAGGGGTGAGATGGCTTTTCCAGCTGGTCCCTGGTGTTGGTAAGCGTGCCCCAAAGCAGTGGCTACGCTCAGCACGTGCCAGAGTACCAGAGCCTGTCCCTTTGCAGCAGCAGCTTTTCCTGTGGGATGGCTCTTTAGTGGACTTGTAGTTTTATTATTTCTCTTCTCCCCAGCGGTGGGCACAAGTAGATTAACTTTCAGGTGGATCAGCTCCATGAACTAAACCCCAGTACAGTTTTATGTCCATCTCTTCTATACCACAAAAAGTATTTTTGAGGTTTTTGATCTCAAGAGACTAATTTTGATTGTAAGCACTGTGTAGTGGGGCATGGAACTGGCAGCAAGTTAGGGTTGCTGGAGTGAGGAAATGAAAGCAGTTTCTTAGCAGTTAACCTAACTTGATAGTGGAAAGTAAAGGAATAGATTTTTCCCTGCTGCTTCTGGCGCCTGCAGTTTGGCTGTGTCACATTTTCCATCAACCATGGCACGATGTCCATGCAATTAACCTAGTTTCGCCAGTGACACTGTCACCAAGTTGTAGCACATCAGACGCACGTGCAATCCTCCTTCATCTGCTGCAATAGTTTCCCAGGAGAGTTGGCTGCTTTTTTCTTTTTTTTTTCCTTTTTCATTTCTTTTCATTTTTTTTTATTTTGCTTCACATCTTTGAATTCAAGCTCTTGCGCTCTTAGCAGATCTCTCTATCCAACGTTAATTTCAACCTGAGTTTGTTTCATGAGTAGTTCCAAGGTGTTTCCCGAGCTGTGTTCCTGGAGGCTCAGTCTTTTTCTTATTAATATTAGTGAACAAGCTTTATGGGTGGCAGTTAAACCTCCTGGTAAAGCATAATCACAGTAGCAGGCAATCTTTAGTCAAAGCAACATGCTCCAATAAAGCTAACTATTGCCTGTTTTAAAAAATGGATAACAACGTATGTTATTTAGGTACAAGATGTTCCATAGCATTAACTTAAAATTTGGTTGTATTCCTTTTTTTTTTTTAATGAAGCGTATAACTTCTTTCAATACTGATGAAATAAAATTTCTCAAATTCTGCCTGCAACTTACTGGGAGGCTCCTTGTTTCTCCTTGACCTGCTCTTGAAAAGGGCTGGAGGGAGGAAAGCGGAAGGGGATGGTCAGTGTGGTTAAGTGGCTACTGTTGACCTTAAAGTTATATTTTGTAGGAAAGTGCTTGAAGTCCCTAGTTTATCTGTACTAATCTTTCTTGTTGACAGACTAAAGTCCCGTGGTTTCTTTCATCTGAGGTAGTAAAGCCTGGAGCAGAGGGGGCAGGTTTTGTCTCGGTGATGCTTGTTCTTTCACAGGGGTATGTTTAAGAGCTCCCTAAAATGGGAGCCAGCAGCTGTATGGAGAACTCTTTGTGAAATGACAGTAGAAAATGGACAAAATTCTGTTCATTATTTTTTATTTTGTAGCTTTTGGGTTTTCTCCTCTCCATAGAAATTTTCCTGGGGTTTAGCTGGTAGCTGTATAAAGGGTTTCTGTTGTTGGTGTTGTGCATGTTTGTACTTCAGTCTTTTCCCACTGAGGTGGCCAAAGAAAACTAGCAATAACCCCAGCAATTACAGTTTCCAGTGCTGCCCAAAGGAGGGATGGTGCTTGGGGAGCACGTGTGTGTGTCCCTGTGTGTGCACGCACCGACCTGCGGGGAGGAAGAGAAAGGGAAGAGGATGTTAGAGGTTCTCATTGATCCACAATCCCCTCAACTTAGTGATCATCTTCCATAATAGCTGTGTGTCTGAATGCTGAGATGCTACCCACTGTTCTTATCTTTCTATAGAAAAGAAACAGAAGGTACTTGGTGTATTTTTTTTACCTTCTTTTATGTTGAAAAACAGTGCGGAGAATTGCCAGGAGTTAATATGCTGCAGGGAGATGAAGTAATGTGCTGTAGAACGTGAGAATAGTTGCAACACAACTGAATTGTGTTCTTAGTAGCAAAATATACCTGTTAAATATTAGTAGGTGATCATGGAGTCTAGCCTCTTCTCATTGCACATGCGGCTTGAAAGAATTATGTCCTTATGCAGAAACTAAGACTGGATGAAAAGAAAGTCTAGATCATGATAATTTTGGTCATCTCTTTGTTGGGGGGGTGGGTTTATACACCCATCACAGCCTTGTACCAGTGACTGAGACTTCAGCTGCTGGGGCAGCTGCGGAAATTAAAATTTTGTAAAACTTCATTTTACATTAAGTTCTATAGGTTCTGTATGTGTGGAGAGCTATTGGTAGATAAAATACATACATTATACTGTTTGAATTTTCCCTAGTTTTACCTTTAAAATGTACTATGTAGTATTACTTAGTACTGTGTATGATTACAAAGATACCTTGATTACCAAATGTGGTGTTTTCTGTGATTGATACTAATGTATTAACATTCTGTGGTTAGCAATATATTGTCAACCCTGATATGCTGAGTATCTCTATTTCGATGTGTGTACCGATATTGAAGGATATTGTGCTGTGCTGCTTAAATTTCGGTAGCAACAGATTTCTGGAGGTAATTCTTTTTCTTTTTTTGCAGGCTTGAGAAGAGAAATTGCTGTCAAATCTTCATGATACTGAACAGAAGTGGGATGTGTGAAACAGAAAGAAAAGTAAGTTCAAGGACTGACGCATGTTTTTAAAGGCAGAAGGGACCATTGAGCGGCATAATTGTACCTGGGCCCTGTGAACCTCCTCACTGTGCTGCCTTTGATTCTGCCTCGGGTTCTGCTGTAAAGCGAAAATGCCAGATTCCCTTGTCAAGTGTTCTGGCATCATATTTGCTATAACTGCCTTGACCACTGGATTTTCTGATTTCACATCTGAGGCAGAGCTGAAATAGAGCATTTGTTTGGAAAACATCCAGTTTCAATAAAAACATTTCGTGAATTTGGAAATGAGCAATTCTTAAAAGAATCAAACTCTAAAAACAAAAGAAGCCTCATTTCTTATCTGATTTTGTTTATGTGTAGTTTCCAGTCATTGAGTCATTCCTTTGCTAGATTAAAGATCAGATTCCTTCCCATGCTGTGCAAACAGCAGCATCATACCTTCTCTTATTCTCCTAGTTCTTATAGACATTTGAATTGTTTTTTTCTCCATATTTTTTCAGCATCCTTGTTGAACTATGAAAGCAAGAACTGAATCAGTTTCTCTGTGCCAAGCAGACGAGTAATGCAACTGCTTTGTTCTCTTATTTGATATTCTTCCTTTTTGAAACATTAGTGTATTGCATAAGATCAGCCACGGCTGGGTGTTGTGATCTTCGCAGCGCGTACGCAGGTTCAGGGAAGCCAACTAGTAAGTCGTGATGCACAAAGCTGTCACCTGCCAAGATCAGAGCTCACACTTTTCACTCGAGATCAGAGAAGATCAGCTTGCTTTTCAGTCTAATTGTGCTCCTGCTTATGTATAATGCAAGACCACAACCTACCTCTGCTCCATTTGATGAAAGATAAAGGTCTGAGTCTACTAGACAGTTACAGATCCCGTCAGCATGAGACATTATGTGTGTATAACATAGCATACATCTATATACACAACACAATGTACACAGTGGATGTTGTGGTATGGTTTTAGAATTGTAGTAACACAGCAGACACATTTCTTATTCATCTTCATTCATAGACTTTTTTTACATGTTGGTCTCTTTACTCTTATGGTTCTTGTGTTTAATTTTAGATGAATCTCTGCAATCTGTCCTAATTTATTCCCTCATTGACCCTGAATAGCAATATCTTATTCATTTTGTTTGTCTTTGGATTTTTTTTTTCTAAATGTATGTAAGTAACCATAGATTTTCAACTAAATCTACAACTTGCAGAAGTTGCAAATGATTTCCCAGATACACAGGATTGCAGAAAACTCAGCTTTGGCTTTATGAATGGCATTTTTTTTTCAGGAGTAAGTGCAGTGTCTTCTTGTCTGCTGAGCTCCAGGCTCTCCTGTGTCTGCATGTCCCCAGAGGGAATGCAAATGGAGAGGGAGGATGTTTTGCTTAAATTCTTGATTTTTGAATCTGTGCAGCTTGGAAAATCTGCAAAAGGAGAATATCTTCCAAGTGGTCAAACTTAAGATGGCAGCGCTGGGAAACTGGTAGAATCAGATGCTGTTTTGAGCGGTGCTCTGGTGGCCTGTTTATGTTAATTATTTTTCATTATGTATTTATCAATTGATGGTTATTATCAAGGCAAGGGGGAAGTTGTGCGAGCCCCAGAGGATGAGCAAAGGCGCACGGAGGCAGCAGAGGTCACTAGGAAAGCGGAGGCCTAGGCTGAGCCTGGACAAGGGGGCCACATGATTACCCTGGCCCCCTGGCATCCCTAGCAGGATGCTGGGGCCGGAGCATCGCCAAGGATCCAGCCCTGCCCACGCGGCCATTCCCGCCGCCGGGAAGGAGCAGTCGCTGCTTTAGCCTGGCCTTCCTGACGGGGACAGACTGCTGGGAGGGGTTGTTTGCAAGAGGAAGAGCTGCAAGCGGCTGGGACGGAGCGCCTTCCCGGCTGGGATTAATTTAGAATCACAAGTTCACTGCATTCCTTCAACTTTGCGTGCCAGACAGCGAGGGAGGGAGGAGGGACAGGCACGCAGCACATTCCTTGCACATCTCTGCTCCTCGCTTCTCTTCTTGGCTTTAAAGGGGGAACTAGGGGTACATTTGGGACTGTGGAAAGAAAACGGGAGATGAGAGCAGGTAAAGGCTGCAGCTATTCAATGTTTTTGCCCTGAAGAAAACGCATGTTGTCTTTCAGCCAGAATTCAAGTGTTATGGTGAGATAACTGTAGGTCTGGTCAGGTGAAAGCTGCATGTAGCCCAGCAGTGCTGCCTGTGCGGGAGCCCCGCGAGGGGCTCGCCGGGGGATGCGGGACAGCTCTGTAGCTGGTGGCTTTTATCTGCAGCCCAGGCTGTCAGCCGTGGTGTCACTACGTGGAGCAGCTTCGTGTGGTTTTATCTTCTTCTGGCACCTGTCACTTCCTGTGATAACGAGACTCGTAATTTGAGTTATATTGAATGAAAATCTGCCATCTTCTGTTGGTGTCTGAGGCTTGTTTTGGTTTTGTTTGCAACGAGTCGCACACACATCCAGTGTGTGATGAGTCAGTTTTACCCCATATATAAAAAAATGTAATATATAGGATAATAGTGTGTATGTGTGTGTGTGTGTGTGTATATATATATACATTGGAGGTGCACACTTGCAAACCCATCCTATAGCAATGCTAGCCTCTGTATGTGATGCCACATGTGAGAAGGGAGTGCAAGAGAATCCAAAGTCTGAGGGCTATGTCAGCACAGTGAGGCTTGTAGTGACAGAGGGGCAGACATGGTGAGATTTTATTTTTTCCCACTTACATAGTTTAAAAAAAGAAACAAGCTGCAAAATATATTAAAGCACAGAGCACACAGAGATGTTTTGTATCTTGTCTTCCAAAAATGCTATGCTATTTATTGCACAGAAAGATGTCTGATAAAGATTTGTTCCTGGTCTGAGCAACTGATAAACTCATTCTTCTCCCCTCCTCAACATTTTGCTGCCTCCCAAAACTGAGGAGCTGGAAGCATTAAAAAAAATGTTGAAAACTTTGGAGGTAATTTTTTAAGTTTAAGCGTGCAGTTATTGTACAACATGTTTCTTCAAGCTTTTATTCCTGTTGTTTGCTTTCTTTCTGGATCAACTAACTTATAAAACAACAACAGCAAGTTGCTTTCCACAAGATGATGCTTCTTAAAGGAGAAAAAAAAATATTACAAGTATTTTAATTGGAAAGCTGCAGAGGGATCCCTCGGAGATGCAGTTTGGGAGGCAATGTGTGGGGTGCCCTTTTGTGTGATAGTGCCCCCTTCGTACCAGCTGCAGGGCTCAGCTCAGAGATGCTGCTGTCTGTGCAAGTCTGCCCTGCTCCTAGCAGTGCTCCATAGCACTTCCCTGCTGCTGGAATTTCAGTTCTTGCCGGGCACAGCCTGTTCTTCCCACCTTTGCTTCGTGGAGAGATGGATGCTGCGCGCGCTGAGCTTCACAGCAGGTGCTGTTGTGTCGAGCGCTGCACGTGCTGGGCCTGCACGTCTCTGCTCCTGCAAGTTAGTGCATTTTAGACCCAGAATTGCTGTTGCAGTTTCACAGGTAACTTAAAATAGTCCTGGAGATGTAATAGAGCGTTTGTGTGTGTGTGTTGTCTCCTGTCCTTCAGCAAATATTTCCATCAAGAAATGGAAATACATATACATATACCAGTGCAAATGGAAATATAAGAAATGGTGATACATCAAGAGCTCTGAGTTTTCCAACTTTTGTCTGTGTTATTCGAGCTTTTAGATCTCTGAGCTATTAAATACACACATCTGTAAAGGAAAGTCTGGCTCCAGGTTTTGGCTATTATGGGCTATTATTTGCCACTTTTTCCTCTCGTATAGTTCATACGAAGCTAACCTGTATATGTAATAAGTTAGTATCAAATCTCTAACAGACAGGAATGTTGGCAAAAAAGTGGGAGGTTAAAATCTAAACAGTTACTGAAAGTCTGGGTTTTTTAAATGGCTGAAGGATGGTGTCATGCTTTGGTGTATGCTGTTAATGCTTCAGCTCTGATAGATGGTCTAAATGTCATTGTATTGATGTAGGGACATCAGCTTTTGGCAACATATGAGTTGGAATAATATTGCTATTTCATATGAAAGGAAATAAAATCAGAGCTAAAATTACATGGATAGGTGCACACAGAACAGAGCATACACATAAACTAATGTCAGAATATAAACAGTTGCTTTATAAAAAGAAAAAAGGAAACTTTATGTGGTTTTAAACCTGGTTTAAAATCACTACTGAATAGAGATGAATTGTCAAATGTGGAAAAGCAGTGGATTTTATCCAGACAGCAGTATTAGTGTCTGCAATAGTGTCTGTAACTTTTTGTAGGTGCACTGATCAGTTCTAATCCAAGTATTCTGTGTCAGTTCTACAAGAGAAATGAGAAGAAGCTGGAGTTAGAAAGAAGTTTCCTATTTGAGATGGGGAGATGGAGAGGAATCAGTTCACATATTTTGTCACTTGTAATATGTGGCAAAAAATGTGTTTATGCATAAAGACCATTTCTATTTTTTCATTTACTATAAACATGTCTTAGAAAATTCAAATATATGTAACTGTAAGTGTTAGCAAGATGAGCTTTTGTTTTCTGATGCTGTCAGTCTCAGTAACTTTAGAAACATATTTTAGGATGTGTTCTTCAGAATATGGAAGCCTGATGTACGGAGCATTTGAAGGCTCAGCACTGTTGAACAGGAAAATCCTTGTGCACTCTCCCCTTGTGCTCAGGGGTTTTGATGCCTTCCAGAGTGATTTTTGCCTCTCAGGAACATTGTTTTTGAGTCTTAGTCTGTGATCCAGCACAGCCCCCAAGCCTCTCTTCTGCGTTATTGCTCTTTAGCCTGTTAATTGTATTGGCTTTAGCCCTTTCATTCTCTTGTTTGAGCATTTGTAGCATTTTGATTTTGTCCTTGTTGAATTTCACTCGTCTGGCTCTGGGATCTCTGACTTGCCAGTCTCGCTTGGAATTGGACCTGCTCCTCCAAGCTGCTTGTGACCCTTGCAGAGTGGCAGCCTTGTGTGAGTGGCTCCCCATTTGGTCATGCAAGTCATTAATGAAAATGTTGAATGAAATTTGTTACAGGAGAAGTTCTGGTTGTTTTATTTGTTTGTTTGCTATGGTTTTCTTTGTTTTTAATATTGAGGTATTGTTCCTGCTTGTCTGACAGCAATTTTTTGCCTCTAGTGTCTTTGCCTCTAGTGATTATTTCTGGTCTACAATTTCCAGGTCATGTCAGATAGTGTCAGAAACACTTTCAAATTTAACTTAAAATAATCCTTTTTTTTCCACTTGTTCATTTTTGTTGTATGTGAGTGCAGTTTGCCTCCCGCTGCCCCCAAAACTATTTTGAAGAGCCTTGACAGACTGCAGTATCCCCCAGGAAAACTCAGAGGAATTCTTGATAAACAATGTTAAGCTGATTTGAAGATTTTTCTGCCTGAGTCAGAACAGTGCTAAAGCGAAGAAGGTTCTTAGTTTGCTGTGAAATAAAAACCCTGAAAAATGAGTGGCGTGTGTGAATGTTTCCGATACATCCATCAGTTCAGTAGTAATACACCAGATTGCTCTGTGTCTTGCGAGGGCCCAGTAAAACATGGATCTTGTGCCTGATTCCCTGTGATAACCGGGACTTAGCAAAGTACCACGGTGGGAAAACGCTACCAACAGAGCCCTTGGACACGTCCATGTGTGCAGAGCTGAAGGCATTGTGGTGGGATGCTGTCCAGAGGTCTCTGCTGTCTCCTTTCCCTAAATATTTACTGTTTGACAAATACGATGCTTGTGAATTAGAGAGCCATTGCTGAGAGTATTATTATTACTATTATTATTATAATACAAGTGGTATTCGACCACTTAAAAAGTTGACAATGTGAATATGGGAATGGCCTTCAAGCAGCCCACTGAAAACCCTTCGCCCAAGAAGCTTCTGTGCCTCTTTATTTACTCCAGTGAGATAAACTACACCATCAAATCAGTCAAATCAGGGTGTTTAAGAGCAATGGAAAACAGAGCACATGGATGGGAATTCAGCCGGGTTTAGTAGACTTTTCAGTACCCGTTTTCTGGTAATTTGTACTCAAAGAATGACCTCATGTTGTAGCTGCGATACAGCTCCTCATGGTAGTTAAAGTCATCATCTGGCAAAGTATCCTAAGTAGGAAAAGAGCAGAAAATAAAAATCACCAAAGGGCCGCAAATGTAGTTGCAGAGTGAAGAGGGTTTTATGTTACGTGGCCTTGAGGACATGTGTGCCCACGTAAAAAATAAATAAAAATAAAAAAATAAAAAAATAAAAGAAAGAAAAATAACATCAAACGCTAACGCAGCGGAATTGTTAGGGACAACAGGGGCGGCTTCATTTTCCGAGTTAGGGCCTGTTTTCTTTGCCGCCGCCTCGGCTTTAGCTTGGCCGCCCGCTCCGGCGCGGCCCAGCGCGCGCTGTGGGGCCGCCCGCGGCTCCTGCCCCCTCTCCTGTCCCGGGAAGGGCGGGCTGCCAGGGATGCTGCTCCCGGGATTTTGGCGGGCGCTTCACGTGGGAAGTGGTCGCTTCAGGACTGCCCTTCGCCAGCTCCTCGTTGACTGCTAGGTCTTAAAGTCGTTTAACGCTGAATCGAAGTATTTTATCCGTGTCCTTTGTTCAGTTTTGTCCCTCTTTTTTTTTCCAGCTGCTTTGCTTTTCTTTGAAGAGAGGTTCCCCGTGCCCTCCTTCCCATGTCTGTGCTGTTTGCGAGAGGAACCTTCTTTGTGTAAGTGGAGCACTTATGAGAATGTCAAGTTCACAATATGAATTGCTTTGCATGCATTAATAGGAACATATATTTGCAGAGAAGCCTGAGCAGTTTAAAAGGAAACGTTTTAGTACATAAAATCACTGCCTGATATCGCTGTTGTCTTGAAGAGAAATTATGTGTTTTTTTCATAATTCATACTTGAAGATAATGAGACGTGCTCATGGCAAACCTTTTTCTGGTTCTGGTCATTGGAAATTAATAGTATATTTCCATTTTAAGCCTAGACAGTGATAATAAAAGCAGTACTTGTCTCTGTCAAAATTTATTTTTAAAGAAGTCTCTGGAGACTTCTTCTGCATGTTTTATTTAATACTGAGAACAGTAAATCTGTCCTGTGTGGTGTCTGAGTGAGCTGTCTTATATCCAAACATTATTAATTGATTTTATACTTTACAGCTGTGTTTTGGGAATAACTACTGGAGTGAAAGCCAAATGCTTCCCTCCAGTTTGCAAGAATCATATTAGAGAAGTGAGAGACTGATTTTTTCAGTTCAGAAATCTCGAGCAGGAGGGAAAGGGGGAAATATGGCCTAACTGGGTTTTCCAGCTGTCTTAAGACCTACTTTAAAGTGGCGGGAGGACGGCTCATCGTGTGCATGTGAGTACTTACATGTATGAAGATGAAGATAACGTCAAGTGCGAAACTCATTTGCACTTAGATCCATTATTAATGTTAAACAGAGGCGGTAAGTGTGCACTGGGATTATCAACAAATTATACATTTGTTTCAGTAGGTACAAGCACTGTGAATGCCAGTCTCTAAAGCTTCTGTATTCTGAAAATACTGATTTTTGTAGTCTGGGTTGTATGTTTGTGTTTTCATTATATGTTTCCATGAGTTCTTTTAAACCATTTTTTTTCTTTAAACTGCAGCAGTGTGAGGTTAGTAGTAGTGAGACGATTGCAATGGTGCCTACAGTACTTAGTAAATGTGTAAAGAATATTTGCAACAACTTGAGTAAGAAAAATCGTGCAAGTTCTCACATGTCCTAGTTAAGAAATTTCCAGGGTAATAAGCTTGACAAATATCTATGTGATGGGAACTCGGAGGTTGAGTTCTTAAAGTATACATCCCCTCTCAACAAGGAGAGAAACCCCTGGTGTGGTTTAATGAAAGTTGGTAACAATTTAGTCAAGCTGTGAATTCCGTATATGCAAGTGTTACATGTTGCTTTTCTTTTCTTGGGTTGGAAGACCTACACATCTCCTTGTAATTTTCATGACGTAAGGGTTTCCTGAAAGTGTCTTGCCTTAAGACACTTAAACTCAAGGCCGGTAGTTTCACGTCTCAACTGAGCGATGCTCTGGAGGATTGGAGTCCTGCCTGCTGCCCCCTGCCCAGCTTGGACGTTGTCTCCCCATCGGCAGAGCTGATGCATCATCCCAGCAAGGGAACAGGGGGCTTGGGGGTTTTGCTCTGGGGTTACTTCTCTGTTGGTTCGGAGGCCGAGTGGGTTTGTAACGTGGGGAGGTGGATGTAGGCCAGGAGTGGTGAAGGGAGGAATGGGGCCCGCAGGAGATGCACAGATTCAGTCGCCTGGTCCTCACAGCTGCAGGCTGTCAGTCTGGCGCAAGCTGTGACATGAAATTGTAGCCTCGGGCTCCACGTAGGCCCGTAGCTCAGTCCTGGTGCTAGGAGCTGTCAATAGTTTCCTTTGTCCACAGTCTGGATCAGACTGATCGATATGGTGGCATTAGAAATCCGTAGGTGACAGGATGCACCCTGACAGCACAGGAAGAAGTGAAAGCCCAAGAGGACAGAGGTGCAGATGTTTCTTTACAAGAGAATTTTAAAATATTGTGCAGCAGTGTATTCCAGGAGCTCACAAGACTCAACTCGCTGCTGTCATAAGCTGCTACAAGTTAAGACTTCATGTAGTGCCCTAACTGTTTCCTTTTGTGTGCCTATATTATGATATAGTTGTGTTATGTTTTCCTAGGTGCCATATGCTCATGGAAAAGTCTTCCATGACTTACGAAGGGATACATAAACATAGGTTGCAGGCCCTTGAAAAATAATACACTGCTTATCAAATTAAGCAGCAGTTCCTTTGCTATAAGATGAGCCTGTGTGCACATACAGAATGTATTGGGGAATTGGTAAGGGATTTTTCCTCCGCTGTCTTCAGCCCTTAAGTTTTCTCCTCTCTGGAAGCCATGTGAAAAATATCCTATTATTCGAAGCAGGAGGAACAGGGGACAAAAGAGGGTCAAGGGCTGGTGCTGGGCTTGTGATGATCACAGTCAGTGCTACTTTGGCTGGTGTGTTTTTGCATATGTGCTAATGCTTGGAAATGCTTGCGTGAATGGGTGGTTCTTTATCACAATGAGTAATGGCTGTTCTTTCTGCAAGGATTTTCACATGAAAAACAACAGAACGCTGTTTGTCTTGTACTAAAAACAAGCTCTTGTATTCGACTATTAACTAGAAAAGGCTTTCATTCAATGTAATGTAAATAAGCAGCACAAACAGCTAAAGTGAACAGTGTGTGTCACACCCAAAGCAGAAAATGGCATCTGAATTGTCTGGAACATATTTATAAAATAGAACTGGACTCTTTCAAAATCAGAGTCAACTTGCGGACCAGTGAAACCAGGAAAGGAGAAGAACCCTCTGCACCAGCCGAGCTTTGCTGTCATGGACTGGGACCCTGGGAATGACAGCAAGGGTAAAAATTCAGTAGTCAGGTGGTATCATGAAAGTGACAGTTGTGAAGTCTCCTGCACTTTACATAATCCGAGTTCAAAAAACCTCATCAGTTTTGTGTTCATGTGAAGGACATGACCTGGGAGGGTGATGTAGTAAGCCATCTAATATGATGGTAACAACAGAAAACGACAGCAAGATTACTGAGCCCTATAACACAACTCCTAATCTTACTTTCCTCCAGGAAAAAATACTTCATTTTTATTGGCCTAATTAATGTGACATTAATCACAAACCATTTATCATTGACTTAGTATATAACATTAAAGAATTTAATAGTTTTTAGAACACCCAAGTGATCAGATTTTTAGATGTGGAAATATAGAAAATAATTTATGTGAAGAAATTTGACCTAGGAGGTCATTTGATAAAAGGTTTGTTTGTGCTGCCTTCAACCAACATTGCAACCCTTGCTTTTCCCTGCACCTGCTTTATGTAGATGTGCAATGCTTGTGATAACAAAACAGTGTTGGAACAAATATAATAGTCCGGCTTGTCTGGGGTTTCATTTAATCCTCAGTGTTATTTTTAGTCTTTAAATGCAGTAAATGTGTTTTAAAAGATCAGATTCTTGTAAACCTGAAGGAGTCAGTCAGTAATTGTGGAAACAGCCATGCACAGTGCAAAATGTGTAATAGCAGGAGAATAGTTATAGACAGTCACATGTCAGTGTTAAAATAACTGGAGACATAAGTAAACAAGTTATTTGATGGGTTAGCAAAGAGCTTTGCTGGAGAAAGTTGAAGAGAAGCAAGGACAGCCAACAATTTGTCAGTTTGATGCATGACACCCCAAATTTACTCTAAAAGAAATAATCTTCCAAAAAAAAAAAAAAAGCTGCTATTTTCATATGGTTTCCCAGTGTTTTTGTTCATAGTTTCTGATCTGCAAATGACCAGTGGGTTGCAGGGCCCATCCATCATATGCAAAGCGAAGTCTTTTTGTTAACCATACGATTCAGCAAGAGCACAGGAATAAATCTTCATCTGTCTTAAAAAGTGCTGAACAAATTAATTAGGGAATGGAAAGCATGGGGGTCAGCGAGAAGCATCTGAGAATATTTTGGCAGTATTTTTCTCTTAGCCCCT
>JAVCKT010096332.1:0-13260 GCA_032273925.1 Rhynchotus rufescens
TTTTTTTTTTTTTTTTTTTTTTTTTTTTTTTTTTAAAAAAAAAGCTGGCTGCATTTGAAAAAAAAAAAATCATAAATAAAAGATTTTACTGAATAAGAGCTCTCCCTGCAGAGGAGAGAGAGAACACCATGGAAGTTAGCACTGGAAAGACAATGGAATGACCCGACAGCAGCATGCCTCTTTTACCGGGAAGGGTATGTAGCTCTCAGACAGCAGTGCTTCCTCTCATTCCCCAAGCCAAATTGCTTAGGATGCCATACCTACAATTTACAGGAACAAAACACCCAAGTGCCCACGTGGGGAGCCCCAGATTTTGGGCATATCTCCTGGCAAGCAGAGGAGAAACCCTTGCTGATTGTCAGTCTTCACTGTTCACCCTTTCTTGAGCCTTCCATAGACCACTATGAGAAATTATTCCACTCTCTCACATTTGCCAGTTTCGTTCATGCCTTGGCCCAAAAGTCTATGAAACGCAATGCACTTGCAGAGGCAGAAGGAGCGTCGTACTCGGACAGGCCACAGACCTGCACTAATCCACATGCGAAGGCACTGAAGAATCCAGGCGTACTGCTCCATGGGCCTTCACCAAAAGCACATCAAGGTAACAGTTTCTGAGTATGGCAGACTCAACCTTTTGGATCCACTTTATCATTACAGGAACCTGGGAGCTCCTGACTGAATCAGGCTGTTGCCATTTAATGCCTGGCTTTAAAAGAAACTCCTATGATAAAAGTGGAAGGGATGGTCATAGGAGCAGGCAGTCACGCTTTTGCTCATAAAAAAGGAAATCATATAATTTGCTCCAGAAAGGGCTCATTACAGGTGAGAAGATGAGGCCAAATTTCTCTTAAAAATGATGGAAAATTGAATGAGAACCACCCTCTTTTCAGAGGCACAGTAGGAAAGACAGAAATCAAAAACTTGATGGGGAAGTGAAGAGATATTTTGCAAGTCTGCCAATAAATCTCATGAACAACCACAATACAGAACAGAGCAATTCCTGACAAATCTCCCAGTAAAGAAAGACACCAAAGAAAATAAGAATCACATGTTCTCGTATTACACATTACACATCAATAGCTGGACTGAGACATTTTAATTTCAAACATCTGTGTGAGGTCAAAAGGAGGAACAGTGAAATTTGGCCTTTGGAATGAACTTCTAGTCTGACTCCAGCCAAATCCACTTTTTCACACTTGTCTCGACACACAGCAAGTTATTTCAAGTAGTTTAAGTATAAATAAAAAAAGCAAGCCAGATCTAGAATTCAAGTAGAGTCGAGTTTATTTTACCAGACTGATGAGATTCCCAAGCCAGTAATGCAGTTCATACCTCAGCAAATTGGAGTGTTACTGGTGACCAGGGTAGAACTCGGGCAGGTGTAAGGAGAAAGAGTTCACAAGGATTGAGATCTCTCATCTTTTAACAAAATGTCCTGAACGAAGAGTTACTAGATTAGCAATGTACATTTCTTGCTCAATTTCTTTCACTGTATCACTCATGTTAGTGAACAATATTTTGTTACTTATGTTAGTAAACAATATCTTGTTACTTTTTTCTTACTTTGCTGTTATTCTGTATTTTTTGTTCATTTTCTTCCCCCCCTCACAACACCAACAGGGGCTTTTCCCTGTCCCTCACAAAGGGTTGATACTTCAGTGACCACACACAGTGCAAATACCAAGGAGGAGATTCAAAGCATCCCAACCCATAACTTCAAGATTTACTTCAGATAATATAGCTTATTTGCAGCATCTACAACATTAGACTTCTCAAAAAAAAAAGAGAGAGAGAAACTAGTTCCTGGGCAGCTGACGTGAAGTCCCATCTCTAGTCTACTTTCTGCCACATCTCCCTACTTGTCCCTCCTTTCTGTGGCAGCTGCTTTTCCCAGACCATGCCCTGAATCTGCCCAGAGCTGCCCAGTCCCCGTCGGCCCCAGGGCCTTGCAACAGCAGCCCTGCAGTGCTGCCGGCCAAGGGAAGCAGCGAGCGGTACCTACTGCACGTGGTTTGCCTTATTTGGCCCTCCTCAATGGGAAACATTTTCACAGTTGATCTAGATAACTCTCACTCAGCAAGATCTGCTCATTTTGATTTTCTAACAAATGGCTTTTCAAGGCTAGTGCTATGTCTCATCCCACTCAGTTCCATTTCTTTTTCCTGCAGCTGCCTGCAACTTCAAACCAAAGCCAAAGTAATCCAAAATACAGTTAGGTCTGAGCCTAGCAAGTTTTTACCTCCTGTTATTCAATTTTTTTTTTCTCCCAAGAAGTGAAAGTAAAGCAACAAATCTTTGGCAGTCATCAGCAGACATACAAAATAGGCCAGCTGGTGCTGCTCTGACTTAGAAAAGAGCCATGAGTCAGTTCTAATTGGTCTGTCAATTTGATCTCTGGGTGTCTCTTACCTGTCCAGACATGCTGGTATAAACCAGTGCATTTTCCACATATTCATAGCATTTTGCATTTCAGCAATGAGCACTGCCTTAATTGTAACTTCTGTACAAAATGTACTGAAATAATTTGGAATAAAGAGAAGTGAATGCTGCAAAACCAGAGAAACTTGCCACCTCAACTTTTCCTAATGAGACTTCTCTTCCTGTCACAGTGTTTCTAGTGGCATAGCACTAAAAGCACACTTTAAAGTAATTTAGAATTAAAAACTAAACACCTATAGAACCCCAAACCTCACATCTCCTTGGAGTGTGCTATTGACTAAATTTGGAGGAGTTTAGTCAAGGCAACAGAGTTTTCCTTTAATAGTGGAGGACATCCGTTCCCACCAATTCTTTTCCAAAGCTTCATTTCATTATCATCAAATCTGATGATAGTCAGAGGGACCAGGCCTCCATATTAGGAAGCTTTTTTTTTTTTTTTTTTTTTTTTTTTTTTTTTTTTTTTTTTTTTTTTTTTTAAAGACAGAACAGCGATCCTCATTGCAACTTTCTCTAACAATGGTGTCACAATTCACAGTTTGTGGATGTTATTACCTTAGTCCTCTACTCCCACCTTTTCCCTGAAGTTAAGATTAGATTATGTAGCCTGATACAAAGCGGCCCTAGAAGAGTTTTCAGTCTCTGAGAGAGCCTGAAAAACATGAGTGGCAAAGCCACAAGCCAACCCAGTTGCACACCAGGTCCCATATGTCAAGGCTTTAGAAAAGCAGGTTTATTTTTGGCTTAAAATATTAATCCTTCCCTCTCTTTCTGAACTAAAGGAAGAGGAGACAACTTTCAATATTAAAGGTAGTGCAACCCTCATTAACCATAATGGAAATTACACGTTACAGTATCAGAACATGCTCTTGTTTTTCATCTGCAGGTTCCACCATTCCCCAATGCTATTTAGAAACTCTCTGAGGTCTTTCCCAAAACCGCTCACCACGGGGTGCAGATGAAAGCTGCACACTTGCTAATAGTGCCAAGGCGGCACTGGCCACAAGCAGGAATCTTTTTCGCCTGAACAGCAATAGTAGAAGTCAAAGCCAGCCAAAAACCTTTCAGACACAGCCTCTCAGCAGACACAGCGCCAGGTGGCACTTGCTTAAAGCTGTACCTATGGAGCCAACAACAATAAGCAAACTAAGGATCTATAGCTGCCTGTGTCCCCCTGCAGCACCCCTGGCAGCCTGACAGAAGGGCAATTACTTGTCCTTCAAAAGGGAAGCAAACCAAGGGGAGAACTATTTTCCGTCAGTGACTGTATCTTTTTAAATATACCTAACATTTAAAGACCTACTAACAGATATCCCAGTCCTACAAGCAATATTACTCCTATGACAAGGACGAATCAGAAGCGTAGCAAAGGAGACAATATGCAATTTTTCAGCAACATCAAGTTTTCATGCAGAGACCAGCAACGTCAGGAGGTCTAACGCTCAAAAATTTCCAAACCTAGAAACCAGATGACACCATGAGGAGAACACGAATCCCCTCCTGCCACTTACTGTTTACAACAGCCTTGTTAAGTTGGAAGGAATGTGATGTTGAGTTAAAAGATATTGCTGCTCACCTTGCAGGATGAGGGAACACAGCGATACATTTTAAGCTGCAGAACAACAATTTCCCCTTTTCTTATTTTGTCTGACAACAACAAATTGCATCTCACGTTGCCCTTTACCTTTTGGGTGGATTCAATCTCCCAACTCAGAGCACACAAAACAGGTGCCAGTTTTGTTAACTTCCTAACATTCTTTTTTGAAACTAAAGCACTGGAGAAAAAAAAAATAAAAAAAGATAGTCGTTCTACAATGACAAAGCAATCAAAACAGGATTGTTTATTTCAAATAAGCAAAATGGGCTATTCTTCAATGCTAACAAACTAATCTGTGGCTCTTCTTCCCAATCTTTCTGCATCATGCTACCTATTATTTGACAGGTCTTAGCCACCTTTAGATAAACAGTGAATTTAAAACTAATGTTTGGAAATCTCGGCAATATTCTGCCTCACCACATTACGTTGTTCCAAAAGTGAGGGCACCAGGGAAAAGGTGTGCAGAAGTTCCTTGAGCACAAATAACTGGAGGTTTGAGTGCAAGTTACAAAAACCCAGAATGGGCATTTCTACAGTAATCTTTAAATATAAAGAAAAAGCAGGACTATAGATTAAATCTCCCTTCTCCTGAAACTGATTTTTTTGTTAACATTTTTAATCCTTCTAGGTCCCTTTATGTTATTTCCCCTAACCATACTGGAGGTTGCAAGAAACAAAGGGGACCCAAGGACAGATGATGAAAGTGATTAGAGGCTTAGACAGACTTCCATATGAGGAGAGATTATAAAAAGGCCTTGCTTATAGAAAAGATTAATGAGAAGGATCATAAGAGAGACATAGAAAATAAGAAGAGCCACTGCAGAGGATGTTTTTACACTACTAGGAAGCAAGAAAACAAGAGGATTTCTATATATTAAGTTTAACTGGTTTGTCATCATGCTAAAAACAGCTCATGCACAGAACAACGGCTGTGTTGCCAGTCTGGTCTCCCCAAGGTTGAAAGCACACCAAGATCAAACAGAATGGTTGAGGTTGGAAGAGATCTCTGGAGATGATCTAGTCCAACGCCGCTGCTCAAGTGGGGACACCTACTCTTGCTGACAGAAACAGAAGCAGCATTTCAGACACTCTCTCCAGCCACTCTGCTTCTGAAATAAGAACATCCACTTCTGCTTCTGGCAGTACTTGCTTGTTTGTTTGCATTACGAAGAGATAACTACTAGCATTTCAGATATCTCTACCACTAAGTGGAGACAGCTCACCTGAACAGGCTGCTATCTACAGGAAACTGCATAGCCAGCCCTGCTGGCCTCTCTCTCTCTCTGGAGCAGCTGCTGCTGGTTAAAGGCAGGGCATATCCCCTGCATAGACTTCTAATGGGGCTCATATGCACCAGGTGCATCAGAAGACACTTTTAGAATTACAGAATTAGAGCTGCACCACAACTAATAGTGGTCTTACACTACACTGTGCTGCCACGTGCAGCCTAAGTCAACTTTCTTGCAGCTCCTTCAAGGAAGCGAGTAGGAACCCTCAAAATACTCTCCCTCCTTAAGCAACAATAACTTCTTCTTTTGTCCTAGTTAGGAATGAACCAGATGATCTTCTATCAAGAATCTTACCACTTCGAGGCATTGGAGCCTTTGCAGAAAACAGACCCAGGGCTCCCCAGAGAGTTGCCAGCAGAGCACCCACAATCTCATCCCTCACATGGTCTCAGAGCTACCCATTGAAAGAACCCATTTTCTCACACTGAGCTGAACAGCTTCTTAACCTCAGCAAGAACTTTAAAACCCTTTCCTCTCAGGTTTTCCCCTTTAAACGCACAGAACACTCCCATAATCACAATATTTTTTTCTAGAGATTCTACAAGCCGAATTTGGGATATATTCTGAGAGAATATTCTCCTAGAGAAGAGTAGCAGTTTTGGTACTGCCTCTCACCCTGTCCATAGAGAAGGCTTCACTTTCTCATAAGATAAATCCTTAGATGTGCTTGTGAGATGCAGCCAGGATCTGCATCTCACGAGGCTGCAAAGCCCTTCAAAACTGCCCACCCCAAAACAGACTCAGTAATCTGTTACAGAGACTGCAGACTTTACTTTGCCCTTTCCTTCCCCCAAGCTGTATCTACTTAACTTTTCTTTCTCTATTACTATATGCTTCTCTCATCCCTCTGATAAAGACAGCTCCAAGCTTTTCTTCACACAAGCGAGTCTCCCTGGTTGATTTGGGTTCACTAAATGTCTCAAATATTGTTTGGGAACAGCAGCCCTGACTACATTTGCATCCTTTTTTCTTTCTCTTTTCTTACATGATATCATTTCATCATTTATACTTGCTGCTCCAGCCTCCTGATTAAAGAAATAACAGGATCGTTGAAGTTATCAGGGTCATTTACTCAGGAAGAAAATCCTACTTGTCTTGGATAAGCACAAGTGGATTTAACACAAGCCCTCACCTTCACCTGGAACACGCAGCCTGCTGCTACCGCCTTTGGCAATTATATTACAAGTTCTGTGATGTGCAATACAGCTTGTAAAGCCTACACCTGAAAGCAATGCCTTTACAGAAGACCCCCAAATTGATATGAGAGGCATATTTCCAGTTCTCATGGCTGCAGAAAGGGAAGGAGAGGCTAAGCCCGATTAAAAGAAACTCCAAATTACTCAGAGACCCAAATCCCTCCCAAAGTCTCCTAAATATGAGATTTTTATTTTTCAATATTCAAGTGTTCTCAATATTAGTCATGATATTTTATGCTTTTAAGCAGATTGTCCGATCTTGTAGATTGGAAGCTTCAGATTTAACTCCTAATCTTGCCAAAAATCACCCTTAGCAGTATGCAACTTTCTTCTATGGCCACCGGAAACTAGTTTGCACGCTAATCTTACAGCGCAAACAATAAGAAAAAGGCAATTAGTGCAACTTGTAAAAAGAAAAACAAAGGAAATACATGGAATTCTTAACTGGTTCACAGCTTCAACATGCACCTGTCCCATAGCATGAAGAGCATCTCAGGCAGCGCTCTGGCAGCAAAGCCACAGTGTGCGTAAGGTGTCTTGTTTTAAAGCATTTCATTATGCAGGCACAGCCTGAAGCTCATCCTCTCCCTCCAGCACTGTCAGTTAATGGCTAGAGGGAATGGGAAGAAAGGCTAATGGTCAGTGCAGGGGAGAGGAAAAAGCAGTTTTTCTCCACAAATAGCTCAGCCCTACACTTCAAACTGGGAGGCTCATTTACCCACAAGCTCAAGATCTTGTAAGCACCGAAAACAGAGCTTTAGCCAATATTCGGAACCAGCCAGAGCGACCTTTTTCCTTCACGTTTTCTTGCAGCACACAGGAACAGCGAGCTGCTTGACACCTGCTTGAGCTGAGCACTTGGGTATGAACTGAAACCTGTGCATAAACTAGAGCCTCCACCAGTGGCAGACTCATCCCAGAGGCTACTGAGGATACCACAGAATTACAAGCATTGCAAACACGCAATTTTAATAACAAAACATCAAAGCACTGAGGTAAAAGAAAGCTGAACTCACAAGACCAAAATGAAAACTGTCCCATAAAGTCATATATCACGGGTGCATAACATATTCTTACTTTCTACTCCTAACACAGGCGGATAAACCTTCTCCGTCAGCCTCCAGCTAATCACTGCTGTTGACTTTGGTGAGTAAGCTCCCTCCTGCTCTCACCCCCGGCCAGTTTCAGCTGCGGATGGAGCCGAAGCCGGTTTGTTATGTCGACAGCCGCCTTCCTTCCACCCTCACCAGCAGCAGGGCGGCAGCAGGCACCGGCACCAGCCCAAAACTTCCCGCGGGACCCAGAGCGGCAACGCGCCGTGTCCCCCCCTCGCCCTCCCAGCCACAACCTCCCCTCACGGCGGGGAGCGGAGCGTTACCCGCGTCTTGCGGCGCCGGTGCCGCTCCGGGTCCGAGTACGTCCTGTCCACGGCCAGCGCCGTGTCGCTGCCCGGCATGACGGCTCCGCTGCGGGGCGGGCGGCGGCGGCCGCCTCGGCGCGCGGGCAGGGGGCCGCGCCAACGGTCGCCCCAACGGTCGCCCCAACGGTCGCGCCTCTGAGGGAGCGCGGCGGCCGTGGCATAAAGTTTCCCCGTAGCAAATACTATTATTAAACACACTGTCGTGCGTGTGCGGATTGCGTACACGCTGTGAAGCGACCGTTGGCAAAAGCACAATCAGGAAGCAGGTCTCTTTCCACATCCGTACTCTAAACAGGATGCCGGGGCTCCTTTGGAGAGGCTTTTGGGCTTGTCCTCCAGAGGTTTCTTTTTTTTTCTTTTTCCAGTGGAACGTAGCAAGGGACTACGTGATAAGAGGCCACCGGTGCCGCTACTGAGCCTGATGGCAAAGGGGACAGTGCTGACTGACGTGGGTAGCGCAGTTATCCGTGCGCACGCTGCCACAGTTCTCAGTTTGGCTGCCAAAACATGAGCCTTTCACGCCCACGGGAAAGGAGATACTCTGTTTATCTCAAGCTACCGGGAGGTGACGCCAAAATTTACTGATTGCGCGGCAAGGTGGTAGCTCTCATTCAAAGGGTCTGATGTTGATGTACGTTCAGGTGCCAAAATAAAAACTTGAAACCCTCCTCTCCCTCTCCTTCCTCTTCCCTCCTTTCCCCTCTCCCTCTCCTCTTCTTCCCGTGTGTGGTCCCAGCAGTGCCACACATGCAGTTTGTGAGCACCCTTTTCCTGCACGGCAAGGAACCCCTAAGCTAAGACTGACTTTGTATCTTAATAAGATGCGCTGATAGAGGGTGAAGAATAGAGAAACACATGAAGAAACCCAGTTCATACTGACAGAAGTTCTTCTTTCTTTCCCTTGTCCACTATACTTTATTCTGTGCTGTGAGATGACACTCAGTTTCAGGCCCTTATTCTTTTACAGCAGAGGAAATTTTTGCTAAGTAATTCCTCCCTGCTGCTGCTGACAGCCACAGCAATGGTGAAAGTCTCAGTACAAACGGATGGCAGCAATCTTTTGCATTTTAAATGCTTTGAATAAGAGACATGCTTTCAGCAGCAGTACATGGCAGCTGTTCTTTAAACCCAAGAACTGGCCTGGAACTGATCTATTTACATTAAAGATGACCCGTACTGCAAAGGCTAAAGCACAAAACTCTCCCTTGGGCAACGTGTAGGCTTGTTGCTCACCAGCTTACACATCTTCTGCCTCTCAGTTCGTGGTTTGGGGCCCTTTGGGAAGGAACCTGTCTATCCACGTTGAGCCGCCTTGCCATTGCCATGGAGAGGTGCAGGATGGAGAGTGCCAGCCAGGGCCACGCTCAGCTCATCTCTGGGGCACACAAAGGAGCGCCCCACTCCAAAACGTGCACCCAAACAGCCTACGCTGCAGCCACAAGGCATATAGCCCGAATCTCCAGTTGCTGCTGCATATGCTGGTGACTGGAAATGGCACCTTCTACCCCAAATTAAAACGAGCAATTCGAGACCTTAGTCCAGCTACTGCCCGTAGGCACAGGAATTGCTCTCAGGAAGTGCCACCCCACGCCACCACTGGGAGACGTGCGCACAACGCTCCAGAAACCACGGGAGCCGCCGGAGAGCGGACTCCTAGGCTCCTAGGAGCGGCGGGAGGACAGCCCCGCAGCCCTCCTCCTGTGGCTTTATTGCTGTAGCTCACGGGCAACTCGACTCACGGTGTGCGGCTGATACCTGCAGCTGGAGACAGGGAGGAACCTCTCTGTTTGACCATGAAGTGCGTTGTGTGGCCATGGTACATCTGTAATTTATACAGATACACCATACACATACCTGATTTATACAGGTACGACAAACATACACATAATTTATACAAATAAACTGTGTATGCTGAATGGGTGACAGCAATTATTTCCATATCGACAGACAGTGTCAAAGGCAGGATTAGGATATCTTTGCCAGTCAACCAGAAAACACAGCTGGGTTACAAGAGGACAGAAAAATTAATGATTATAGAAGTAAGCAGCACCTCCTCCCAGTGGGTGTTATTACAACATTGGAAAACTGCTGTAACGCCTCTGGTTTCACTGCGGGGCTCTCTGCTACAGGGGTGCAAGGCACGGGAACACGAAGCCCACGGCCCCTTACTGCCATCAAGGTGGACCATGACTAGCCTGCCAAGTGTGCTTCTACTAAACCTCATTTGCTCCAGTTTGAAAGCTCTCCTTTAAAAATACACTTACAGGGAACTGTGTGAAGTGTGATATTTGGTACTTTAATCAGGCATTGCAAGATTAATATGTTTAAGAGCCCAATTAATAAGAGCGTAATAAAACCAGAAACCTTCCTTTGTTTTCCTCCTTCCTCCTGACTTAAATATATGACATTCAACTCTGATCTGAATGATAAGGATTTGAAAGATTAACATCAACTAAGGAGAAAAGCCAAAATGCCATTATGTTTAACTGGCATGAAGTTTTCAAGTACTTGAATTGCACAATAAATATTTTAAAGGCAGAAGATTACAAACAAAAAAGCCCCACAGTATAGCATGGACAGTGTGCATGAGGCTAAATAAATTTGTATATGCCATCACTCAAAAGTACCCAGCTATACCTTCTCTTTACTCACTCAAATACTGCAGTTTATGTAGGAGCAAGTGCTGGAGTAGTGCTATATGTTACTATTCTACAGGATACTTTTCACTGATTAAAATATTTGTCATATTTACTCTTTGGTTGAATTGCTCAGAGGTATTAAATTCATTTTACATCCATCTTAATGCTTTTTTATGGATAAAACAGAAGTCCATTAACTGAAATTTTGCCAATTGCTTCAGTACTCAAGGGTTTTACTAGATATTTCTGCATATTCATCAACAAATTCACTCACTAATAATATCCCACAGATAGATGCAGACCACCATAACTTCTTGTATATAAATATCAATGCAGACTTCTTAAAATTATTAAATGGTAGCATGCAATTTGTGATGGTAGAAATGTATACTTTCCTGGAATACAGCTTTATAATTTTACCTCCTGGAATCATGATTTATATTGGAATTTATGTTTAGTGAATTAAGGCATGCTGCTAGCTGACTTAAGAAGGCAAGTGATAAGATAGGTCATTTCCTGCCTTTTGACTATCTTGGTGCTGGCAGATGTTTCAGAATGGTCTGTAAGAAAGAACAGATTTTAAGCAGAAAATATAAATCCTATTTTTTAACATATACTTCCATTCTCACTCTTTGGGGCCCTTTAAAATGATTACAGTATAAGCTATTACACATTATGAAGTTTGGAAGACAATTTTTGAAAGATTTTGTTTTTTCAGCTTTGTTCTCTACAACCAATGAAGTGTATAAGGTATCATACCGTACGATTTTCTCATCTGTTGGGCCTGTGCTTTTTAGAAATAAGCAGTAATAAGCCTATTTTGTAATGTTTCTGGTAACTGTAGCAACAGGGGTTAAAATCTTGGCACTGCATTTCAGGAGAGTTTCCCCCTAATGTCCATGAAAGGAAAATGTTACAACATGTGATTTCCAGGAAGTACAACAGTGGAGATGCATCATTTGCCAATGAAGACTCGTATTCCCACATACAGGAATACCCTTTTCTGGAGGAAAAAAGAATCATTTTTTGTTTCCAAAGGCATTTGCATTTAGACTTTCCTTTGTAAAGTAATATCCAGGCAGGGTGGGATTTCTTCTCCACATTCCTAACTGATATAGTCATATTGATAAAGAATTTATTTTTAAAGCAAGAGAAGGGTAGGGAGTTTCCATTTCCTCAGTGGGCTGATACTACTGAAGAATTGCTCAGAAAACACCCTGCCAGGCAGCTCTGGGCCTGCAAGAAGCGAGTCCCCCTCTGACCCTCCCTGTGACCGCTACGTGTGACCTAAAGCTTTCCTGAAAGACAAAGCTGTCCTGTTTCCTTAAAAGAGATGAATTAAAGAAAGAAGGAGATGTTGGCAGCAGGGCTTGGGCTGGTCTGTTCTGGACTTCATCTGCTTGAGCTACAAGCAGTTCCCGCTTCAGTTTTGTGACCACCTCAGGCCCAAGATTTTGCAGATGTCAGATAAATTTCTCAAGGCCTGCATAAGGGCACGGCATTCTCAAGAATCTCCTGGGCATATATTTACAGATCAAAACTAAGAATAAAAAATGGTAATAATTATAGGCTTACTAGACAAACTAATCTATTTACAATATTCCCTTAAATTTGCTTGTGTGCTTTTCTCACACACCCTTATAAAAATTTTTATTTGAAGTTCCATAAAGGGAGAAATTGAATGTTCCAGCTTCCCTGCTCTGCTAATAGAGATTAATTAGCACATGTTGGCTTTGAAATACCTTCACTTTTCAATCTTAGATCAATGGAGAGCACTATACCACGGCACAAACCTTCGTAGCCATATTAAAATTCTAATAGCGGCACAATATATATCATAAGTAATTACAGTCCCATCAAGTAGGTATATAAAAGTTATGACAAAGTAATACAGTGTGTTGCCCGGCAGTTTTAGCTGAGAAGCTGTACCACATAAATCAAAGCATTTTTGCAGAGACAAACAGCATTGTAAGGCCATGCTCTGTGAGCAGAAACGGGGGCATCTTGTCACTGACCGACACGTAAGAATTCCACTGATTTTCAGCTCCTGAAACGCACAGGCTGACACAGTCAGGAAGTGATGGAGCATATTCCTCATTAACACTCGCCACAATCTCACCTTTCTCCCCATGAAAGGTTGTCTTTTTCCTAAATGAAACATTTTCCCATTTTTTTTTCTCCTTAAACAACATAAACAACATATCACAAACCTTTTACTGCTCAAAAATATAGCAGAAAAATACTCTTAACAGAGAGGTATTGTTTTAGAGAGTAGAAAAAAAGCCGTTTCCCATTTCACAAGTTTTCCTACCATTTGGCAGCAGCCGGGCTCTGCGCTTCAGGACCTCGAGGTGCTCGGGTCGAGGTGCTCAGGCCTGCGCTCGTGTTGGCCCCCTAATGCCCCAGCTGCCGAGCAGCGCAGTGCTGCCCGACACCCTGCTAGCAGCACCCCCGTGCTGCCCTCCTAACAGCACCTCTGCTAACAGCACCTCTGCTAGCAGCACCTCTGCTAGCAGCACCCCCATGCTGCCCTGCTAACAGCACCCCTGCTAACAGCACCTCTGCTAACAGCACCTCTGCTAACAGCACCCCCATACTGACCTGCTAACATCACCACTGCTAAAAGCCCCTCTGCTAACAGCAACCCCGTGCTGCCCTGCTAACAGCACCCCTGCTAACAGCA
>JAVCKT010096333.1:0-13260 GCA_032273925.1 Rhynchotus rufescens
AAAATGGATAGGATAAAATCCAAAATAGCAAAACAAAAACAAAGAACAAATGAATAGTGCAGTGCATTTGCAAGACAAGAGCAGTGGCTTAGGACAAACAGCCTCTTTAGAAACAGCCCATAAATAACAGGTTTCATCAAATTAATCCCTGATCTGTGTGTAACTGTACACTTCTGCCTGAGCTCATGGCGTAAGGGAGTGATTATCTGGACACTTTTCTTAGTAGCAGTAGGCTGAGGCACTTGAAACAAGCAAATGACTTGCATGCGTGAGAGTGGTATGATGAGTTGCCTGGCACTATTCAGGAGGGTCCAGTGCCCTCTTTTATTTTTCTATTTTTTTCCTAAAACTCTTATCTAGGCTAATTCTGACTAGCTTTTTTTTTTTCTTTCATGTCCCACCTTTTTGTGCAAGATGATTAGATGATTTAAAATGTCACCAAATCCTGTTTTAGACGTACTTTTCTTTGCTACCAGTTTTTCCTTCTTGGAGTTTGTTTTTATTTTTCTAGTCTTACCTGAAAAAAATTGGCCTAAGAGACTTGTTTGCTTCATAAATTCTTACCTGAATTTGCTTTGATCTTAGAAATGTTTTCTTGATACTTTTATAAGACTGCTTGTTTATTTTAAACAAATTGCTTGGGTTTTTTTTTTTTTTTGATATTTTCAGTTATTTGAGGGACTTGTTGCAGATTTCTTTCTGTGATATTTTATTTACTTAAAGCATAAGCACATTCACGGAGATGAAACCATAATGTCTCTAAGCAAGCTTATTCTTCCCTGGCATTACAGGAAATTTTAATATAATACAGTGAAATGTCTATTATATGCAAATCAAGAGCTTGTTTGTGCAGCTGAGCAGTGACCATATGCATACGTAAACTTTCAGTTAAGGCACTACTTCAGACACGATTAGACATGCACATGTGTGTATTTTTGCATATTATATGAGGTTCCTGATTTAACTAATCAGGTATTTGCAGAAGCTGTTTGTGAGCAGGTGAGATGCTTAAATCTGTATGGCCTCCTTACTTATTAGATTAGATCCTTTAGAGAGAAGAGTTACATTCTGCACCTCTGGTTTGTAGGATGCTTTTCTTTTTCCCCCTAGTGTGGTGCTTTTGCAGGAAATATTTTGCTTCATGTGGCTATTTTGCTGAGGGGACACAGTTTAGGATCTCAGCATACACTCATATCTCTTACAAAAATAAAAAGATGATTGCGTAGTGCCAAATAGGGGATGGAAATGGGAATGGTTACATGAAGTTTGACAGGATCTAGACTTTACTCTAGAGTAGACATCTAGCTGCTTCAATATTGGTATAAAACTGAAATCACAGTCATATTACAAAGTCTACATATCCATTTTTACTTATGTAAGACTCTGTCCTGTCCACTGGAAACTGTTTGCACTAAAGAATGGGTGTCTTAAGTCTGTCGATATGCTGAGGAAGCAGCTGTAACATGGAGAGGACAGCTGTGTAGCTGAAAATTTAGAATAGCCACCCTTGAGTTTAGACAAGTGTATCACCAGGACTGGTTCAGAGACTGACCAAAGTGGGATCTGAAGCTGCAAATTATTAAACTGCTCTCCATAATTTGCCAAGGTTGTCTTATAGACTGAAAACCCAGAAACAGTGGAAGTGATAAACAAAAAATCCTACTGTTGCCTTGCCACGTTCAATGGAAAATGTACTGAGAATTTATATCTACATCAGTATGGGAGAACAACAGAACCATAAAATGTAAGTATTATTTCAAGCCAGTAGTCATCAAAGATGCGCTTCACGCCTGAACAAGATGCCGAATTGCTGTGTAAAGGTACTGTCTTATTTAGCAGATACTACTTCTCAGGAAATTGTTTATTCACACTGCATTTGTTGCTGTACTCAGAAGTGATGCATTCAAGGTCTTTCTTACCATGGTCTGAAAAGCAGAGACTTAAACCTGTGTGAAAGGAGTTCAGAAGTGATTTCTTGGGCTATGCTGGTAGCACTACTTATATGAATTCTGAGCAAGATGATGGCCATCTGCAGAATAGGTGATTCTACTGTCCTTACTGACTAAATGTTTATCTGCATGTGGTCAATTTTTCAGGTGAGTTTTCTTACAAACAGCTGCTATTTCCTAGCACCTGCATGTATGGCCACATTCCAGTACAGAATATTTAGGAGAAAACTGCTTCTTTGGTGCCTTAAATCATTTTAACTTGCAAGGAAACTAAATACTGTCTTGTCTAATGCTGTGTTATAAGAGAGCAGATGAGTTGTGTTATGTCAAAAATAGCAAATGGTCAGAAAATCCTATGATGTGCACATAACAGATTTTGCTAAATAGGGAGAAAGGATATTTTCAAGTAAAGAAAAGCCTTTTGTTCTGTTTTTGAAGTGTCTCAGCGTGTGAATGCTGTTAAGACACTATCACAGGACTTGACCTGGTTTTCTTTGGAATCAAATTTTGCTCAAGTTTTCACTGAAACATTACGACTCTCTCCTTTCATAGCTGCAATGAATTTAAAACCATTCAGTGTAGGAAGATGAGCACAACTGCGCAGTACACCTGGGAAACTGAGGAACTGTGCTGAAAGTGTTGAAGTGTAACCTTACCAGCTCTCTGAGCATGCCCCCCAGAACTCCCTATGAGTGCTTATGCTTCTCTCTGCAGTGTTATGATTAAGTTTTATGTTTAAAGCCTTTGATTCTCCCTTGGTGGAGTGTATCTGATGTTGTGCTGTATGTCTACAAGGTTGGAGATTTCCAGATACAGTTGCAACTACAGCTGTAAAGCTATTCATGCTGTTAGCTTTCTCTGCATGCTTTCCAGTGAATAGCAGTAGACTGTTACCTGGCTACTTATGCTGATTCGACCTAGCCACACTTGAAAAATTCATTTCAAATTGTCACATATATGTGATTGTCACACTCCTCAAGAAAGTGATAGTGTGCTATTTGGCATAACTTGTCCACTTGCACAACATATGCACTTCTTGAACTCCTACATATGCTTGTTATTCTGTATCATGTCAGTATATGTGCTTCTGGCTTTTTCATTTCCTACATTACACTTTTTTCACAAAAGTTGCTCTGTAGGAAACTGTTCCTCTCTACTTTTCTAGCAGTGACTGTGGAAGCAGGTCACCAAACAAGACTCTAGCAACCAGGTTAGGGCCATTTTATTTTCCTTCTCTCGACTTTTTGTTCCCAAGGCCCTTCAGCTGGGATCTCTGCTTTTTTGGATTGATTTATGAGACACCAAACTAGGAGTGAAAATCTGGTAACGACATAGGCAGTGCATCTAAAGGCACATTTTTGTTTGTTTCAAAACACAGTAAAGTTATTTGAAAGGGTAATTATGCAGCACATTCTTCCAAGAGGACACAAGAAATGGAAGATAGCTGTGGTATTGTTCCTGGCTTTTTGTCCAGGAAGTGCTTTGTTTCATTTGGCTGGCTTCTTGAGAGCTGAATAAATCCAGTATGCAGAAACTGAGCTGAAGGTAATTTTATTTAGCCAATAAACATCAGTGTTTGTTCGAGTGAGCTTGTTACTAATCCTTATAAATCATTACATACTTTTTGCTTTCCAACAGCCATACTGCTGTTTACTTATTTACTTTTATTGTCATCAGTTAAGCTCTGTTCTTTCACTGGCATTTTGCCTTTGTGATCTGTTTTGTCTTCCACTCTTGTGACCTTTTTCTCTCTGCTTGCACCTTTTTATTTTCTGTATTACACACAGTGTGACAGTGTCTCTCTTTATTCACAGCCTCTTCAGTGACAGGAATGGTGTCACCGTGTGAAGCAGCTCAGACAAAGCAGCTGTCTCAAGGCAACTTTACTTCTAGCAGAATGGAGTGCTTCCCAAGCCTTCCCAGCCCTCCACCCATCCGCAGGGCCAACCTTCCTCTCAGCCTGTCCTTCAGCCCCCACAGTCATATTGTCCCCTTGATGCTGGACACTCCCAGCAGTGAATGCAGCTTCTCCAGTCGGGAAAATGGCTCCATGGACACCTTCGCGTACAGCATTCAGAATCAAGGGTAGGAACAGATGAGACTGTCTTTGAATGAGATTAGAAAAGTGAAAGTTGGGAGAAACTTTGAGAGGAAAAATTGGTTTGTAGGAC
Organism: Rhynchotus rufescens; assembly: GCA_032273925.1. Lineage (NCBI taxonomy): Eukaryota > Metazoa > Chordata > Aves > Tinamiformes > Tinamidae > Rhynchotus > Rhynchotus rufescens. The sequence continues at coordinate 4,121 of JAVCKT010096333.1, forward strand.
AAGGAAATAGATGGGAGCATAAATGAGGATTTAAATGTGAGAGAGGGTCCAGAGACAAAAAGAAAGGAAACCCATTTAAATGTGTCATAAAAAAGAAAAATAAAGATTAGCATGAGTAAGGAGCATTGCTCTCACAAAAGGCCTACCTTTTGTGTAAAAAGGCCTGACCAAAATGCAGTCATAACTGCATGTATGTTGATGGGAGTGGGATTCAGATGTGCAGTGAAAAGAAATCCTTAGGAATCAATGAGCTGAGTGCAGGGGGGTGTGCTTGCAGAGTGGGGAGAGCAGAGGTAAAAGCAGTCTTCATCAGTGTGCACTGTTGTCCCTGTGACTTGCTATGATACCCTGTGAGAACACTCAAGTGGTTTCAGCTGCTCTTGTCCTGTGCCTGGGTTTTGGGGGAAAGGGTAGGAATTGTATCAGGGTTGGAATGAATGTTAAGGGGGAGATACAACAATTATTTGCTGTACAAGTTGCTGCTACTTTTGGCCCTATTGAATTGCTTTTTTCCTTGCTTGCAGTGCAAGCCCTCCAGCTTCCTGCAGTTACCCTGAACAGCTGGAGTCTGCAGCCAGCCTGGAGGCCTCCTACTGCCAGTGCAGCAGTCAGGGGGGAGCCTGCCAGTTGGCCCCATATCCTCAGCAACAGCAGCAGCTCTCCCTCTTGCACCGTCTGCCCGTTCAGCTGCCCAGCAATGAGCTCTCCAGCATCCACCCCCCACCTGCAGCATCCAGGGAGTGCAGTGCGCCTTTCCTCACCCTAGATGGAAACAGCGGGATCATAACCTATGGGGCAGCAGATGCCACACAAGGCTATGTACAAGACCATGCAGGAGGACAGATGTTGTTACAGCAGCCAAGCGGAAGCTCAGGTAAATTTCTGAATTATTTTGGCATTCTACTCGCTTAAACTAACTGACTGGTACCCTGAAAGGTCCAGGATTATCAGTAATTTTACTGACAATGTTGAAGAAAGAAGGAACGTGTGTGTACCTCTGTGTATATGCAAGCATGCACATATATAAGCCTCTCATCCTTTCATTTCCTTGTATTTTTAAGTGCTTAATAATGATTTGATTCCGAAGTAGTTTCTTAGGCTACATGTTAGAGAGTGTTATCGTATGAATGTATCAGATACTGCAGTGGTTTGTGTACTAGGAAGCTAATACTTATTTTTCAGAAGTGTACTGTGGAGCAAACTAATGTGCTTATGGATCAGCTGAAGCAGCAAGAAAAATAGGCTTCTGACTTTGCTGGACTGAAACGATTTTGAAATCGTGTGTGTCAAGTGCAAAGAAGACGGTTAGAGAAATGAGCAAGGGCATATGGATATAGTTTTATTCTTTTCCTTCCTCTGACTAAATTTGTAATGCCACTTAGGTTAAAGCATTTATATATTTTCTAAAAAATAGCTAGATAGAAATGGCATTTTCAACCTTGTTGTATTTCAGTGATTTGTATTCTGAAGTTGTTGAGGTCCAAATAAAATCAAAAGATAACAAGCTATTGCAGTTTCTTTGGCCTGTCAGGCTTGTTAAAAGTAAGCATACAGTCCAAAAATGCCTCAATTCTTATCCCACTAGAGAATAGAGGGTTTTTCACATCACAAATGCTGCTCCTGTTTCTGTACTGTTTTTGCATAGCTTGTCAGGGAAAGCTCTGACTCAAAGGTTTGTTAGAGCAAGCTTCCGTATGACGCTGTTCATGGCTAATGGTCTCAGAAACAGTTTGGCAGCACCCATGCTGTATAGCACTTGGCCTGGTTCTCCTGTCTGTCTGTGTTTTTTCAGCACACCAAATTAATGTTGCTATAGCGTGATGCCAGGATCATGCATTGTATACTTCAGAGTGTGCCATGAGAGCAGGAAGGGATATGCAAAGGTTACCAGCCTCGCAAGGACTAATGACATTGAGGACTGCTGCAGTAGCAGAGTGTCAAAATGGGTGTTCCCTCGTTTCATGCTCCTGGAGGGATGCACGATGTGTAGGAAATCCACAGGTAATCCACTGTGGATGGCTTTTCCTTTCAAGGAAAGGAGGCTGGGACTATGCAGTGTGGACAACTGAAGCCAGTGGCCCAGAAATGCACTGGGGAGAGGACCAGAATGGCGGTTTACACCCCTCTGAAGTCTTATTTCAGCTTATAAACAAGTGAGCAGTTCAACTGGATTAATACATATATGAATTAAAAAACGTACCTGTTTTTGACTTTGGAAGTTTAGTAAATATGTGTGATGAATGAGCATGGAGATTATGCTTTTCAGATCTGAACTGGACAAGTATGAGGAGATTTTTTGTTTTCTGTCTTTATGTCTTTTTTTTTTTTTTTTAAGTATAAAATCACTAAATTCACCGAGGAACTGTGCTAAAGTGACATGACATTCTTTAGATTAGAACATTGCAGTGAACTTTTCAAGACCTTCCACCATGAACTATGCCCTTGTTTAAAATATTGCTATGGAAACAACAAAGTTCACCTTCATCTGCCTGCAGTGCCTGCTCCGGGCTTAAGTGTAATATAGGTTTGAACAGAGTATATCTTTTCTTTATGGTGCTTTTAGAAGCACAAGATGTGCATTTTTACATGGAGTTAGTCTTGCCTTCCCTATTTTCATAATTTTCTCCTTTCTCTGCTGTTCAAACAGGTACCAGTGCCTATCAACCTGTCCCCTGGAATGACTTATACATGCAGGGAGCTCCTTTCTCCAGTCAGCTGGGCTCACAAATGACAATTTCTAGCATGGCAGGAAGCCACTACTTCACAGAGCAGATTACCTACACTCAACCCAGCCTACCCTCCTCTCCGTATTTCCTTCAAGTGCTCAACGGAACAGCAGCAGGATCCCTGCCACAGAGTGGAAAACCCAAGGGAGTGGCAACACCAGACCAGAGAGCAGAGCCGGAGCTGGCGTCACTTGCCAAAGAAGAAGTAGAGAGCAGCAGCAAGAGCAACAAAGCAGAGAGCGTTGTTGGTAAATGAAACGCCTGCTGAGTTCTATGGAGAAGAGAGAGGGATAAAGAAAAAAAATTTAAGGCTGCAGTAACTGCTCTTGATGCTGCTTTAGGATCAAAACTGGCATGAATGGGAGTGCAGTTTTTGAGGGCAAGGGAAATTCATATGTTCCTGCCCAAGATGACCCTAATGATCCTATCGCTGTGTTCTCAGATTGATCACTTTTCAGTGATAAGCACTTATGCACAGGTCAGTAGAAGAGTTGGCAACATTCTGCCCTCTGTTCAGACATGCAGTGCTATGAGCCAAGTGGCAATGCGGAATTGTTTTTATTTTTCATAGTATTCCAACAGACATAAACACACTTCTTCAAGGTAGAACTTCTTCAGCAGAGTGAGGAGGAGAGGGGGAGATTCAATTTCCCATTTCAGATTTTTCTTTTAGAAACAAAACTACCTTCCATCACATTGGAAGTAGTTACTGGGATTTTTCTTTGACTTTTTTTTTTTCTGAATCTGGTAATTCTGGGTTATCTGAGATCAGATTTATGATTTTTTTTCTACAGATGTTAAAGAAGAAACGAATGACTGATGCTATGCTCTAAGAAAAAAAAAGAAAATATTACCATTTTAGACTCTTCAAAATAAGAATAGAGACAAGAAGAAAATACTATTTGCAACAGAAGCACTTTTTGTTTCCTTTTTTTGTGTGGATTTTTTTTTCTTGTTGCCATAATTTTCCTGCTGAGAAAAAGAAGTGGGGAAGTTTCGATCAATAAAAACTTCTAATCTGTGGTTTTTTGCACATCTCTTGACTTCATTCAGCTTGCTGAATTGAGATCTTGCAGAGCACACAGGCAGGAGAGCATTGATACTTGTAGCACAGACCCAGAGGTAGGCAGAAATTTGTGATGATGTATGATGGCTGGAATCCTGGAATATGTGGGAAGTGAACTCATGAAAAGTAAGGCATATGCAAAACAAAAGGAGGAATTCCAGCAAGTGCACCTAATTTTAGGGACTCCAAATAATGGAAGAAATGTCAGGGGAAGTCCATCATGGGTTCGGTATTTCCTAACCTTGAGATCTTCTATTTTATTATCAAGCTGCAGTGTTAGCAGGTGTCATTTAGTATAGTGAGCGATCCAGGCATGATAGTGTTGGTTTCTTCTTTACCTGAGGCTGTCCCCTCCAGGAAGCATAAAATAGGTCTTGTTTACCCTGGTACAGAAGCAAGTGGTCATGTACTGTAGGTGCTGTGGTTCCAGAATGAGCTGAACTAGCCAAAAGTGTGGGATATGTAACATGAGCACCTAAAAATGAATGTCAGGCTATCACTGTCTCCTTGTAAGGGAAGACTATTGTGCTGCAGGAAGTTGAGGTGCTTTTGCATGTTCTGTGTTCAACCCTGAGTCTTTCTTCTGTCTTTGAACAAGGGAGATGCCTGAGTAATTTTCATGTAAACAGTAACCTTATACCTTTTGTAGGCTGTCACATCTCGCTTTGTCAGGCCTTTGTCTGTGAAGTGTCCATAGTCTGTTGGTGTGTTAGCAAAGAGTGTTGGGCAGGAGCTGGCCACCACAGCACTGTTTTATGACTTCTTGCAGTGGCCAGCAACTGCTGAAGAGTAAGGGCTATTAGCAGGGACTAATGTGTGTGTGTATATATATATCATGTATTATATATCATGAATCTGCACATTCACATGAGAGATTTCTTTAGTTTTTGTTTACAAACATAAGGATTGTCACTGTCTGCAACAGTCTGGGAATGTGATTGGGAATGTACAGTAGTTTGCTCTTGTTTCACTCATCCACAGCCTCACAGCTTAAACCAGTGTTTCTAAGAAGCGGGAATAGGAGTGTTTTCTTTTCAACTCTTGGCTTGAAGTTTTGAATTTAGTTGTCTTTTGTGTCACTTAACTGGTGTATTGCATTAAAGGAAGAGGTAGGTACTTGAGAGTATACAGAATGCAAAAGTCATCACTTACTGTGTTTGTGCAGTTCATCTACAGGTAAACCAGGTTTAACTACACGTTTTTTTGCCAGGTGCTGCCATTAGGAAAAACAGGAACATTTTTTGGCTCTGTGCCAGGCTGCATAGGAAGGTGGAGGCTTGCATAATCTTATGAGCTTGTCTTTTATATCTGCAGTTTGCATTACAATAATATTTTGGAATCTTACCCAGTTATAAAATAAAACTCTTATTTACATTGTTTTCTCTGCCTCAACTCACTTGCCTAGAATTAGGTGCATCTTTTATAACTACTTTGAATTTAGGACTGTGTGCGCTTTTTAAAGAGATTTCCTTCCCATGTTAAAACCTCTCACTTTGTTAGACTTTCATCATCAGAATTCAGAACACAGAAGCTTCCTGACTGTGGCGTTTCCTTTGGCAAAAATTATTAAGCTAATTGACAATTGTTTTGTCTCGGACTCTTGCCTATTTTGAAATGAGTCAGACTGGGTGCAAATGGATGTGTTTGGGTGTGGTATCAAGTATTGTGTTGTGGTTTTTTTTTTTTTTTTTTTTTTTTTTTTCCCCTAATTTAATTGAAAGATTTTACTACATGGAAAGCCGAATTGTAAGTGTACCTATTTGTATTGGTCTAATTCAGTGCCACTGTTGTGAAGACTGGAAATAATGGTGGGAGTACTGTAGTATGTTTCTACAGATGGAAAATTGCTAACAGATTTTGTATAATTATCCACAGTATGGATGTTCAACTGAAGGATACATAAATATGCACATATGCATATTTACCATATTGCATATTTTAACATAAATATCTTCTGATTTTAAATAGTTGATGTAAAAGTTAGTATAAGTTTGACATGCTAAAACCTTCTTGTTTGTGTCCTAGCCAGCCAAGTACACATTATTTTCTGTAAATTGGTCCTGCTGTATATGGTGAGAGCATGTAAAACCTCTTAAGCTAATACTTCTGTTCTAGTTGAGAAGAACTTTTTTTTTAACAAGCTTCTTGTAGGAAGTAAGCTCAGTTGTAAGTGGATTACATTAGAAAGTATCAAAATTTATTTAGTTTAACAGTTGATGTTCCCAAGGTATTTGTTGTTTTGCTTATTATAAGGATTGCTACAAATCACTGGAGAAAATAATCTACAGCTGAATGGTAAACATTGATTTTTTTTTTTCTTCCATGTTCTTATGCTTATCACAAGAACAATACATTAAAAAAAATCCATTATCTGACAGTATTGTACATTTGCATAGATAAATGCTGACAAGGATGGAAACACCTGTGACATCTCATTTACCTTAATGATAATCATCACTTCAGAGTTGCTAATCAATCTGCCAGATGACTTTGAACAGCGTAAGGATACAGTCTAATATTTTAAACCCAACAGAGGGGCTGCTTCAGACCGTGTCCAGTCGTCTTGGGTCCCATATACATCTGCTTGGCCTCCTGGGGCAGCAGTTGCTAAATCCAGCTAAATAACAGCTTCAGTGGCAGAAGTCCTGAGAGCTGCTGGGCAAGTAGTGGAGCTTTGTAACTGGAAAAATAGAACTGCAATGACATGTTCGATTTATTTATTTATTTTTAACAGCAGGCCACCCATAGGTAACCAGGAATATAAAAGTTCCAACTACAGGCATGTAAGAAACTGTGTTGGGATAATTCCCATATCCTTAATATATTTTTTATAGCACATAGGGAGAGAGAAAAAAAAAAGTTGAAGTCAAGCTGACTTCTGACATTTATTAGCAAATTATTAGTGAAGTGTGAGCAAGAGGGAAATCTGCCTCCTATCCCAGCTGCAAAGTGCCAGGTCTGTTCAGCCTGGGGACGGGCAAAGAGGTAGGGAGCACCACTCCAGAGCTGCCATGGCTGGTGGAGAAGCTGAGGCACGAGCTGCACGGCCACTGCTGTGGATGGGAACCTGTCTACGTTGCCTTTTCCTCCAGCAAGGTAGCTTCCTCCTTACTTCACTCCTTCCCCTTCAACAGGGTATGCAGACTGCTCCTTCTCATCAGGAAACCAGGTTGCTACCTGATTTCTTCGCACTGCCTCAAGACCCCATGGGACAGCTCTGAGCTCTGGACAAGCACATGGCCATGCCTGCTGGCCCAGGGAGAAGATGGGGCTTTGGGTAAGGGCTTTGCTTCCCTTTGTTAGTGCTCACTCTGCCTGGCACCATCTATTGCCCCACAAAACCAAACCAGATGAGAGGCATGGATTGGAAGCAGTGAGAGATCCTTAATAAGGAGCTGCTGTAAGTTTTGCTCTTAGAGGAATGCAGAAATACTGATGGGAGGTCAGAGTGCAAGAGTGAGCCAAGACGAGAGATAATAAGAAGAGGGGAAAGAGGCACAGATACAGCGAGATATGTTATGTGACCCGCTTCGTGTTGTGACTAGAAGCCTGAAGTCGTAAACAACAGCATAGCAAAAATATTCTGCAAGCGCTGAGGCAGAGCGCAGCCGCTATCCCCGCGTTGCGTTTACATGAATTTGAGCTGGCACGGAGGGAAGCCACACGCTGCCATGATCTGCTGTCCCACACATGGACAGGCTGGTCCGCCTGCCCGCTTGTTTACACTTATCTGCTTGCAAGCGCAACAATAAAAAAAAAGCTGAAACTATCTTCCATAATTTGCTTGCTGGTCTCTAAAGCGGTCAAAGTTTATCTTTACAGCACTCGCCCATTTTCAAATGCGTGTTCCTGTTTGTGTAGCTTTCCTCTAGTAACAGGGGAATACGTGGCCTTTGAGCCCTGGGAGCAAACAGCAGCAGCAGCGCGGAGGAGGAGGAAGGCTGGGCTGGCTGGAAGCAGCTTCCCTGCTGAATCATTTCGCTAATGGCCGGGGGAAGAAAAGCCTTTTGTACACAGGCGACTGAATAGCAGCCAAAGCATCATGAAGCCGGTTCTTTTTTGTTGTTTAACTGGGATCCCCACCCTGTCAGAGCTGCTGTACTGAGTCATTCCCCTCTTAAATTAAAAACACTTGTTTTAAATGCTGTCTGCACAAAGGCAGGAAAGAGTAAGGGAATCCTCATCTCTTCTCCTCCCTACAGCAGTGCTTTTAATTCCAGCTGCATTGGTCACAACTGGACTCTGGAAGAGAGGAGGTGCTAGGGGGAGTGTGCGTCTTGCTAATCTGCTGTTATGAAGGAACTGCATGGAAGCCGTTTTCCTGGGTTGTAACTGACGCTATTGCCCCAGGTCGTGCGCTGGTGGCAGGGGAGGTAACCAGCTACTGGACAGCACAGAAATCCCCTTCTGCCCCAGGCACCCCAAATTCCAACTAGCCAAGCGTGTCAGGGTGTTTTCTGCCTCTGTCAGTCTGAGCTGAGTAGATAACTTGAGGTTATCTACTTTCATGTTTATTTATTTACCTTAAAAGGGGACCTGGGAACCTCATTGCTATGGTGATTTCTATAACAAGCGGTGTTGCCCGGCACATTTAGCCTTGAGTCTCAGCATTCAGTTGGATTCATTCCTTTCTTATCAGGCAGCTGGCACTAAAGCCAGCAGGGGTTGTGTTTAGGCCCTCAGTGGCAGCCAGGTAAGTCCAGGCCACGTAAGTCCAATCACATGCTCTCAGAGGGCTTGTCCGGTAGATGAGAAGATAGGATTTCAATCAGAAATAGAGTAATCACTTCACAAAGCCCTGGGCTAAATATTAAATTAGTTTCTAGAAGAGGGCTGGGAGCCTCCTGCAGATGAGAACCAAGATTCAGGTGGTGCTGAGCCTTACGTTCAGGCTCGTTTGGATGCCTTCTATGACTTAATTCTTTGCAAAGTGAGGCTGTTCTGGACAGAAAGAATGTCCCAAGCCAGACCTAGTTTGGTAGGCAGAATGCACTCTATCTGGGGATTTGGGACTCCCTCCCTGACGAGATGAAGCCACACCATCCCTCTGTGAGAAAGTGCTGCACTGTTCTATAGTAAAGGGTCTCCAGCAGCATTGCTTTTGTAAAGGAAGTTGAGCCTGCAAAGACCCAAAGGAGAAAGGTGAATTCCCAGATGAAGGAAGCAAAGTCCAAAGGGGTTCTGTAAAATCTGTGACATTTTCTTCTGCTTGTTTCAGCCGACAGGCAGTGGGACTGGTTTCCATGAATCCTGTTTTTAGGAGGACAACAATATCCTCTTTCTGCATTCTTCATGGGTGAGGGGAGGAGAGAGGAGGGAAAAAAAAAAAAAAAAAAAAAAAAAAAAGG
>JAVCKT010096334.1:0-13258 GCA_032273925.1 Rhynchotus rufescens
AGCGGGGCCGCCTCCCGCGGAGAGCGGCGAGCGGCACTGCCCGGCCTCCCGCGGCCCCCGAGCCGCCCCCCGGGGCGCTCAGCCCCTGCAGCACCTCCCGGGACGGGCCGGGTCTCCCGGATGGCCCTGGCCGGTGGATCATCCCACTGGGTTTCCTCCAGGGAGCAGTGGGTTCCCCTTGCATCACTCGGGGGCAGCGCTTTGCCCCTCCAGCCAACGCAAGGCACTGGCCCCTATCCCCATCTCGATCTCAGTGGCGATGGATTTTCCCCTTGCATTGCCTCCCAAGTTACCCCCCAGACCATCTCCCCACGGGAGCCAAGCACCAGCAGGCCCCCAAATGAGCCCAGCCCCACCAGCACCCAGGGCCCGGCCAAAACCAGCCCGCTTTGCACCGCTGAGTTAATATTTGCTGAGCACTCAGCAATGCGTGGTATCAGTCCTGCCCGCAATTAGTTTATGGAGTACCAGGTTAGCGCTGCTAACTCATTGCCCGTTGCTCCCAGTGTTATTGAACATGCATTGTAAAACTGCCACTTCAACCAATCACTCCCTTTTCTATTTGTGTGTTAGTTAGCTTTGCATAATTAATTGTTATTTGAACTGTGCAACTTGCAAAGCAAATCCACATTTCTTCAGGGCTCTGCAGGCACTTTTTAGATGGCCGCTTTGCACTCAGAGGTCCTTTTCTCTTGCTTGCATATGGTATTTTTTTGGCACGTGGTCCTGCAGCGTTGCTTAGTGCGCTGGCAGGATGAGAGCATGTATGAACACGACATGCCCCGGATCCCCACCCGGGTATTTGAGGCAAGAAATGAAGATAACGAGAGAAGCAAGAACATTTCAAGCTCCTCCTCTGCATAAAGCCACTCTCCTGACTGAGAGGTCCTGCTGCTGTCAGCTGCTCCACAGGAATTGCCCCTAACATCCAGAGTTGCTGAAATATATCTGCAGATTGCCACGCACTGCCTCGCACAAGTTGGGTTTCTGGACCACAATTTCAATTATGGAGGATATAGGAGTCATAAGGGATGAAGAGCAGATGAAGCAATTTGCTAAAGATCAATATTGCTAAACATACAGAAATGCAATCAATCAATCAATCAAAGATCAATATTGCTCACTAAGCAAGACTTTTTGTCCTAACCTGAACAAGCTTCTCTTGTTCTCATGCCACATATAAGGAGAGAACTTACTCCAACAATAACACGTCTAGATGTAATAACAAATATGCCTGTAAGAAATCAGAGAGAGACAAGTTTTAATTCTGAAACCGGTCCCGCGGAGGTGCAGGGAAGAGCAATGCTCTGAGAATATATAGCAGGATTTATACAGTGGGTATGAGCCAAACCACTCTGGACACCTTCAGAGCTTTAAGGGTGTTCAGCTCTAGCGTTTCCACAGAGGCAAAAACAGAGTCCAAACCTGCACCCCATCGCAGCGCATGACTTTCTGTGGCTCTGGGGGTCTGGGCTGCGAGGCTTTTGGTAGCCACAGTCTCCCACCCCGAGCTACAGGACAGGTTTGGACAGGATGGTGACACGGGGACGGGAGCGGCGCGGAGGTGAAAGCTCCCGGCTGCGCGAGAGCAGCGGCAGCCCCAGGCCAGGGAGCCGACCCGGCGGGGAGCGCAGCGGCCGGTGCTGCCCACAGCTTTCCAGCAGCTCGGGTCCCGCGCTGGGAGGCAATAAATAATGCCGGTGCTCTTTGGCAGCTCTTGTGAAATGTGCACACTGCCGGAGGCCGCTCACAAAATGTCCACGGCGCGTTTGGCAATCTCACCAGCACGGCCGCTGGACTTGTCACCGGGCAGCACAGCGCGTGGTAACGAGGCACAAAGGCTCCAAATGTGGTTGCAGACATTTGGCTGCCATGTAATTAATTTGGGAGCAAGTTTCTGACTCCTTGCTCAGGCAATATTTCCATGCCCCTGAAAAGAACTGAGTAAGCAAGCAGCAGGCACGGGCAGAGTTTGTTCACAGTGCTTGGGTAATTCCTTGGATTAGCAAGGAACTCTAGCATTTGTATTGGGGGAAAAAAAGCTGATATCCCAGCTGATGACAGCCTGGAAGCAACTCGTGGAAGATACCAGTCCTGCTCAGGATGGTGGGGACAGGACCTTGCTGTGGCCTCGTGCACTTCCAGTGCATCCCAGCACCTGCAGCTCCACACCAGGAGATGGGCAGAGCATAGAGGCACACGCCATAGTTAAAACTATTCCAGACTTGTAAACAGTTCAGTAAATTTAGTGAAGTGTACCCTTTATTTGTGCCAGAAAAATATAGTTTGCCTAAGGATTTTCAGTTCAGCTACGTGCAGTTCACAATAGAGAAGGGGCTTATTGAACAACATGCAAAAATAGTCACTGCCCCAGGAAGGCAGGTAAGGACAAGGCTTTAGAAAGACTGACATTTCTTTTCCCCTTTACATCCGTTACAGACATTTCCTAGTTTGGAGAATACACATTTTTCAGTTGAATAGAAATAAGCCAGGCGTTATGGAGTCTGTAAGTAGCACAGCATATTGCTGCCACATTTATCTGAAACAGCTTTCAAAAAAGTCAGAAATTAAAAAAACGATAGTCCACGATGATTACAGATGTGAAACTGATAGGATAAACAGCATTAAGAAACTTCCACAAAACTAGAAACAGAATTAAATCTGCAATGAGTACAGCATGCAGGAATTTCTTGCCCAGATCTGATTTTGTTTAACCTCTAAAGATTTTTTATTATTAAAAAACGAGGCTGCAAAGTTTTCCTTTTTATTTTCCCCCATGGCTGTTTGTGGTGACTCCGAGAAGTTCAAAAGCAGGGTGTGACTTTCAGATAAACAAAATGAAATCCTGGGAATGCTGCCACTGACTTCTATAGGAATGGCCTCTATCATTATCTGAGGCTTTATCTTACTTAAGTAAATATTTAAACATTTTTTTTTCCAAGGTAAAAAATCTGCATGCTAAATATTGCCTTTAATGTCAGGCCAGACCACTCAGGGCACCTTGCTGACAGAACTGTAGCTTGAATTAACTTCCTATTATTGCTAGCAAGCTCGATTACACGTTCACGTCCTTTAAAACTGAGTTTGTTTCCCATTCAAAAACCCAAGTCTGGATGTATCTTGGTGGAAAACTCACAGAAACACAAGAAATCTCACAAGAACGAACAAAATCTCCTTCATTAGGACAAAGTGTTGTAAGACCAGGCACTGAAGCTCCATGGGCTGCGTATGGGGCCCAGTTGTGTCTCTGACCCTTCTTTCCACTGAATAACAAAATGGAAAGGAGAAGCACTAATAAACATGGAAAAAACAATCAAAATAAGAGCCCTAAAATGAAATCCAGGACTGAGTGACACAGGACAAAAATTCATGAACAAAAGTTACCCTGAATCATGAGTTAAAGAGAACAGACATGGCACCTCCTTACCCAAAAATGGCTCATGGCCTTGGCCAAAGATGGAAAACCTTTGGGCAGCCAATTTGCTCAGAGCAGGCGACTCTGTGGGCTAAAGTGTGCCAAGATTTAACACATCTGGAAGGAAATGAGATGGGAGAAAGGTGTCTGCAGCCCTTAGCTGCCTGCCAAAGAGGTCAGAGGAGGCAGAGAGGTGGGAAACCTCCCCAAAGCCTGAGGGTTTTAGGAGCTTTCAGGAAAATCCACGGTGATTCTTGTGGCCACCACCCAAAGGCACCACAGAGGGCTGCCCGTTCCAGCCAAGCTTCACTACAAATCCACGAGCTTGTCCCTAACACAGCTCGGAAACTGCAGCGTCCGACTCCCTGTTCCCCGGGAGCGGAAAGAAAAGTGCGTCAGCCGGCGCTGCGCGCTGGAGCCGGCCACTTTCACTCCGCTGGCAAGACGTGAACACGAGTCCCCGGTGCCAGGGAAGCAAACACCAGCTCAGCACTGCTGGCACGGCAGGGTTGGTCACTGTAACAGTGCTGGATGTGCCCCGTCCTGCCCCAGAGAACAGGGTTAAACCCCGAGCAGCGATGGCCGCGATGGGGCTGCCCCGGGGACGATGCTCGTGTGCGGGGCGAAGGGCACGGGCACGCTTCTCCCAGCAAAGAATCTCGTGGTTTCATCAAATCACCTTCTCCACCTTTCATTTCAAAGGGAGTTGGATGATAAAAGAGACAGGCAATAACTGGGAGTTGCCAGCAAATAAAAGTGGAGATAAAGGCATTCCCACAGGTGACTGCAAGGAGCCTCCAGCAAGGAAAGACCAAGAATTCCTCTGAAGGATTTTGTTTTTTTAAGCATACAAGAAACTCCAAAGCTTCTAGGAAACCATGTGCTTTCCATCTGTTTTGGCTTCACATGGCACTGACGGCTCAAGCGCTGACGGCTGGTCCTCAGGCCCGTTGATTCAGCGGAGGTCGCTCCCGAGTGACAGTGGAGTTTCCATGAATCAGTGGCCTCCTTCCCTTGCAGCAGGTTGGGCAACCACTCATCCAGCCTGGGGACCGAGATTTTCCATGCAATGCACATAGTGCAGTTGACCAAGTGAGGAGCATCAGATGACTGGAAGCCTGAGCACATCCACAAAGCTGAAAACATTGCTGCTCGGCTGTTTGTGGAAAAAATAAGTAAAATTCAAAACATTTGAACTCTGTGGATTTGTACCCAGCTTCAGTTTCCAGCTGCCACAAAATCAGCAGTGCATCTCTAAGGGGCTTCTGTTATCTAAGGTACAAGCACTGCTAGATTCACTTCTGACATCATTTCCTTCAAATACTCACAGATTTCTGCAAGAATAAAAAAAGCTTCACTGTGATCCAAAGGGAAAGTTTAGCGGTGACTCCAGCCATCCTGACATCCTTGTCACACATCAGAGAGCAAATACAGCAGCTCTGCCTTGGGAGCTTTTATGGCCACAACAAGGGTAAAAGCCCAGCTTAGCTGCCGGTGTAACCAGGACATGAGTGGCGACAAATCCAGTGGTTCCAGAAATGTCAGAGAACTTTGCTGATAGCCTTGATACTTCAGCAGGGAGCATGCAAGGCCTTGAGCACATGCAAAAACCAGGAAGGGGATTTTGGGGAGACTTTTCAGTCCTGAGAGGCTCCTGCACCAGCTGCTCAGCAGCAGGGATCAGGGTGGATGGAGCAGCCCGGAGCAACCAGCATTCGCTCCCTTCCCAACAGCACCACAGAACTAAATCAAAGACCAGTCTGCGACTAAATGATTTGTTTTATTACATACTTTTTTGCTGAGATTTATTTTGGCATGTGACTTCAAAGCACAACCAGCCTGAACTGCGAAGTTTGGAGCCAGAGGTCTTGTGTCTCCCAGCCTGTGAGAACGGAGGCTTAGCGTGTTGGCTTAGACTCAGTCCTGCTTGCCAGCATATGGTTCTTTCAACATCACCTCTGCCTTTAGATAGAAGAAACTATAATTTAAAGTGCAGATTTTTCTCCTCGATGCTTTTGCACCTTTGCTCAGCTGAGTTCTGCTCTTAACCAGTCTGCTCTTAACCAGCCTGGCCAGGTCTGGGAGGACATACCAGTAAAGGCAGAATTCCCTACACACAGAATCCCCTAGTCTGAAACAAACCACATTCAGAAATATGCAAACACTTATATTAAACGTCATAGCTATAGACAGGTAAGATAGGCATTTCGGATCTCTCCTAAATAGCATTTTTACTCTTCAATGGGATTCATGCAGGAATGCACTTCCAGCTAATGATCACTTTATCAGCAAGCCGGCTGGAAAAGTGCATGGAGAGCAGCAGCAAATTTTAACTGAAATCACTGACAATGAAAAGCAAGTATATGAGCTATAACACCATTTCTAAAAATACAAATGCTATAATATTCAAGATTAATTCCTAAGTGAGATAACAATAGATGCAATACAACTGTAGATTTTCTTTTCCCTGTAAAGACTCTGTATAAATCCTTGGCTCGAAAGCCTGATGAACGAGGAGGTAAATTGGACAGTAAAAGAAACAGATGGCCTACTCCAAAAGAGACTTTGGAAAATTTGGGTCCAAAATGTATTCTAAAAACCCCTCATCAGCTGATCAGCTGCTGCTTAGATCAGTTCAAAAATCTGAGGTTCCTTCTTATTTATTCTTATTCTTATTCTTCTTCTTATTCTTATTCTTATTCTTATTCTTATTCATTTGCTTTGTTTTCCAAAAGAAATAAACTCTAAATTGTGTAGTTTTGCTGTCTCTCCAGCCATGCCCAGTCTCGGGCTCCCTGCGCTGGAAGCTGCGGCGCTGCCGGAGCAGCTTCCCGCAGGGTTTTCCAGCCCCAGCAGCGATGGGAAGCTGGGAGCCGCGCTGAGGTCTCGGCACCCCAGGGCAACGTGAGGAACAAGGTCCATGTGGCTTCCAGCTCACCTGGGCCTCCATCCCGGCAGCGGGGTCAAGGAACAAGGAAACAAAGAGGAGTCAGGAGCTTGTGCCAGGAAGAGCCGGGAAGGTGGGAAGAGCGAGGGGGAAAGAGGGGAGAGGCACCTGAGTAAAGTCACGGGGGCTGCATAGATATGGGGACAGGGCTTAGCAGAAACCACCTGCTTCAGCCTTTTGCTCACCAGAGAACTTATTACCATCATCAGGAGCCTGGCTCCTGCCCTGTGAGCAGAACCCGCCGTGTTCCTGCAGCACCAGGAGCTCAACGAGGGCAGCTCAACACCCACCGTCACCACAGCTTGAAGCTCCAAGGCCACCAAGGAAGCAGGAAAATGAGCTTGAATCTTCCAGAGAAGGGGGAACCAAACGTTCCCTGGTGGGAGCAAACGCCCAAGCTCCTATAAGGGAGGTCTTCCCTCTGCAGCCTTTTCCCCTCAGCTGCTGTATGCTGCTATGCTGTGGTTGAGCTTCAGCAGCTCCTTGGCTTTTACTGGACCCTTGGAGCTGTTTCCACCACAGCTCTTCAGAGGAAAAGAGCCATCAGGGCTGGTTTTCACCCCTGCACAGGGCTCTGGGGGCTCGTTTCAGTGGTAGCTGCAGGTGATTGCTGGATTTCTGCCATTATGTTTTCTTCCCTCCTGTACTTGAGCTGTAACAACTAGCACCGCTATAACACGGCTGATAACACAGGTTAAACTGATAAGTGGCTGACGAAAGCTGTGCACGCGCTACAGTGCTCTACATACTTGTAATCAGAAGCCAGGCTGATTGACTTTTTAGAGGTTAATACCTCTTTTCTTCTTTCTTGCCATCAGAGGAGTCACCCTCGCTAGCCAGAGGGTGGGAACGTTCCCTTCTCGGGGGGAAAGCGGGGTGCAGAGGTTCGGCTTCTGTTGCTGGTTGTGACAGTGAAAGTTCTGGGCAGCGTCTCCAGAGCAATGGTCAAAACGATAACGTTAAAGGGCCAGTTTGGGCTGATTCCTGCTGCAGCAGTTTACATGAAATGTGTGGGCATTTGCTATTCGCTCCGCCGAGACTCACCACTACGGCAGTGCTTAAGAACAAACAAGTTCCCTCTTGGTTCAGAGGAGCAGCCCACCCAGCCTCAGTACTTCTTTTTAGAACCATCATCTGTGAATTTGTCCGAACATTTTTCCATGCATATACTTAGTTAGAGAGCAACTTTTATCCTGGAACCTAGCTAAGAGACCTCATGAGGTGCTGCTCTTGTCTCGGTGCAGAGCTTCTCCTGGTTTCCTACAGAAGCAAAATCTGGGCTCCTTATGTCCATGTACTGGGTTTCAAACGAACCGGTGGATCAGAGCATGTCACCCAAAATAAGCCCAGCATGCACATTATTTGGGGAAGCTAAAGGAGTAATAATAAATACCATTGTGGTGAGTGCCTGGGATTTGCTGGCTACGTGTTCCACAAGACCTGGAAAATCCCAGAGCTGACTGTAGCTCTCTTGCTGCCTGCCCTCTGTGGAGCCCTCAGGGACTTTGGTGGCCACCTGTGGAGAAGCAGGGACCTGGAATGCCCATGCCAAGCCCTGATCAAGGATCAGCTACAGAAGTTTGCTTAGGGATGCGTCCAGTCACATTTTGGATATTGCCAATGGTGATTTTGAATTGCTGCTAGCAGAGCTGGTAACTTCACAAGGACTTAATGGAAAAGGAAGTTTGTGGCATTTACTTCTTGGGGACATTCCTGGAAATTTGCTTTTTTCACATGCAGGTCCCATGGGCTGTTTAAAACCAGGACAGAGAGTCTAACTTTTTCTATAGCAAACAGAGGAGATAGCTGAGAATGCACCCTAAACCAGAAATTACTCTGAAGATCAAATAAGCAATGATATTTTAGATAGCTATGATGAGGAAACAGAGCAAGATCTTATCCTGGCTTCCAAAACAGAATATAAAACCAAATTCCATTGTCAAGCATATAGTCCACATTAGATATTGCATCACCAGCTCAGAAGATCCTATCTTGAAAGTACTTCTGAGATAACAGAAGTTAAACTTTGAGACTGCCCTGGAAAAAGGTGGAAGGAATCACGGATCCACGTCAATTCCTTTCTAATTATTGTCAGCATTGTCAATTATTTGTACGGCCAAACTGAGATAGCTGCTGATATGAGTCTCAAAGGTTTTAATTTCATTTTTATTACCCAAATCTTAATAAAACTCCCATGCAGGAAACAGTTCAATACTCACTTGATATTGCAGCTTAACAGCTGTAGGGGAACAGTATCCAAATAGCTGTTTTTACTCTATTTTTTCCATCTTCCAAATGCCAGTCTTGTATTTCTTCTTGCAAATGAACAGGAATAAAATAATTGTGACAGGGACCTGCTTCCCTCTGCTGGTCTGCACCAGCATTGCTTGTGCAGTGCTGCCCACAATCGGCTGTTGCACCAGCTTGCAGAATGCGGGTATTCTGCTGCAATGCATTCTTGATCTTTGTCATGTAAAAAAAAGCTTTAAAATATCATGCTTAAATCTGGCTATGTTTAAATAAAAAACTAGATTGGATGACTCCTGCAGAGCATGGGATTGCAGGGCACGTTCATTCACCCAAGCACACAACTGCAAATGCTGCCTGTCAAACACAAAGCACCCAACCCAGAAAAGCCAAATACCCAAATTACAAGAGTATATTTATGCGCTCCCTAAGTCCAGCCTACAGCAAGGAGTGTTCCCTGGCATCTGGCAAAATGCCTGTCCCCTTGAAGATAAACACAGTGCTCATCTATGGAAAGCTGAAATAAAAGTCACCGTGTATTTTCCACTGTGGAGAACACATTTGCAAACAGTATCTAAAATTTGGTTCCTAGATCAATATTCAGACATTCGGTGTAAATGCCCTGTCTTCATTAAGATAAAAATACACCCTACTATTATCCATGTCATTGGTATATTTAGGAGTTCAGCGATTCTAAAGATGAGGACAGTTTAACTATAATTTCAAGGAGCTGAGTAGGAAGAATATTATCATAGGTGCATGTTCCATTTCTTTTCCAGACCAATTAATGTAAGTGCTGGAACTATGAAAAAAAGCCTAGATTGTGTATCACGAAATCAATCTAACTTTGTATGAATAAGACACAATTACCTACAGACAACTCAGACAACCTCAGAACATTTTCCCCTTGGTAATTCTCGTAACCAGAGAGGGAAGGGGAAGGATGTTACTCACATCTTAATGTCTAGAATTTCTTGCAGTTGAAGCTACTGCTGTTTTAACTTTATCTTTGGGGTGTGTGTGTATGCCTAACAGTAATTCAAAAGGCATTAACATGTAAAGCTGATAACAGGAAAACAGCTACTGGGGAGGATGAGGAAGGAGTTACCAAGAGGGGATTTTTTTCTCTCAGTCCCTGCCCAGGAATTTTAAACTTCTAAAGTTTCCTGGACATCTCAACTTTGCCCAGAACAAACTATTTCATTGCCATAAGATGTAGACAGTGCTTAATGAAATTATTTATGGGACATTTATATGAAATATACACATAGTTTTGTGCTACAGGCCCAGGCTCCGCGTCACCCCAGTCCTCTCCCTGACGGCACCGCAGTGGGTGGATTCCTGTGGGTGGATTCCGTCCCCACAGCAAGTTTCTTTCCCCCGCTCTATGGAAAGCTGTGCCATTCAAAACAAAACAGCAGCAGCAGCAAGCACTTTCTGTCCAATAAGTCCACAACCATTTATTTTTGTCCACAACAGGACAAAAGTCCTCAAAAATTTGGAGGCCTTCAAGACCCGTCGGGATGCCCCGCTGTGCCCCGTGCCCTGGGTGTCCCTGCTGGAGCAGGGCGTTGGACTAGATGATCTCTAGAGGTCCCTTCCAACCTCCAACCATCCTGGGGTTATGTGATTATGATACAGCAAACAGATTACCCCATCTCGGGCAATTCTATTTTATCTAACGAATATATGAGTGCCTACACACCAGAGAGGGAATCAGACACTTATGAGAGAGAATATCCTCCTTCTGCACTGTGCAAGGGAGGTCAAGAGCTCCTCTCACTAGACTGTTTTGCCCTTACTCTGTCTAACACTTTGAATATTGCATCAGTTTATAAGCCCTCTTTTTTCACACACTACTTCTTTATAATGCACCGAAAAGTAGTCCTATAAAAATCACAAAAAAGAGAAAATTAAATAAAGAAAACTAAATGCCTTTGAGAAAACTAAATAATTTAAATTAAGAAAGATGGGACTGTCTTATGGAATACCCTCTTGGATGGTACTTCGGCTGCTTTCAAGATCTTAAAATTCTTTTGAGTTTTGGAAAAAAAAATCAGTAAAACTAGGTGGTAGTTTCAGCGTTTTTCTTAAATAATTTATATGCTACTGGTACACATAATAATCATTATATCTAATAATATGCTCAATTATTATATAACATATATATACACATATGGCTCAGTTCCAGCTGCCTTAACGCTTTGGGCCAGCTGGGGTCACCACTGCTCCACAAGAAATTCAGCGAACGCCAATTTCGTAGCTACGAAAACCCAGTTCACCCTTTTTTATTCATGCAGATCTGGCTGTCAATCTCCCAAATCAACCCCAAACATCAAGTTATAGTTAAATCTTTATAGGCTGGCTGTGTTAGAACAAACTCTTTGCCTTATTGGCAGTTCCGGGAACGCGTTTCATGTTCTGCTCACGAACAGCAGCTCCAGCGTGACACTAGAGGAGCCAAAGTGAGCTGCGTGTTGCACGGGAGCCCTGGGCTCTCGGCGCTGCCCTGCAGGTTTCCTGTTGTCTGGGATGCAGAGAGTTGTCTAGGATGGATCTTCCTGGCGCTCAGACTCAGGGGCTGCTCCTCTAGCTCAGGAGAAAGACACAAACCCGAGACCATGGACCAGCCTGCTGGAGAGCTGGGGCTGGCTGACTCCTGCACACTGTCTCGTTTGGGACTTCGTAGCTAAATCACCCTGAAATGGTAACCCGAAGTTGTGTGTGTGTGGGGGGGTCTCATCAGTAAAATGCTGACCTGTCTCTGTCTTTAAAATTTCTGCGTGTGAATGATTACGAAGTCAGCCAGGCAAGATTGAAGCCAAAGCATTCCTAGCCCAGCACTGCCAAAGTACGCGGCGTATTTCAAGCAAGTAGCCACCTTCCCTTCAGCCGTCTGCTGAGCTGCACTGCGAGCACGGTGACCCAGGCGAATATACAGAGGTGAAAGCCAAGCAATGCAGCATCATGACCGGCTTCATATTCCCCCCAGCAATAGCTCCATAGTTATTAGGGCTAGAGGAAGCCATCACCATCATCTTGGCTAACCTTCAGCTAAGAATTCTCGGAAGAGGGAGTGATTAACTCCTGTTCAGAAAGGATTAAAGCAATTGGGCAAAGCAGCCAGGTCTGGCACACTGCTTGCAAAGCACCTGTCTGTGATAGAGACACTTAAGTGCCAGAGGTGACAAATGGTGCTAACGTTGGAGACTCCAACCTTGGAGCACCAAGCTCAGAGCACGACACCAGGGTGTTTCTTAACAAATCCCACAACGCTGCAATTGCCTAATGCATTCTTCTTCCACGGAGGCTCTTGGTTAGAGCAACAGCCACCCACAAGCACAAGTCCCTCCTCAGAGCCCACCTGGGTCCTGCTGAACAGCAGCCACGCAGCCCTGGAGCTCCACGCCGCAGTACTCACCGATATGGGACATGGGGATGGGGTAGTTGCCTTTGTCCGGGGCATTGTAGATCACGGCGGCCGTCGCGCCCCTTCTGGCTGCCAGCCTTATTTTTTCCGCAAAAGTGCAATTGCCTCTTTCAATCAGTGCTATCCACGGCGGCTCCGTGACGGTGAATTGGGTGTTCAAGTCACAGGCTTGAAGATTAGCAGATTTAGGAATGGCCACAAGCCCCTGAGCACTAAGGAGAGGAGAGTTTAACCCGTACAGGCCACATTCGCACTGCTCGGACACAGACCTGTTACCTGTGGAGTTGAAATAGAGTAAACTCACATAGGCATTCACAGGAAGTGTCTCTGCAGCCTTGAATAAAGCACTAATAATCAGCAGGAGGCAGGACGAACGGGACCTGTTCTCTCCCTTCATTGCTTATTCATTTAAGTACAAAATTTAGATGTCTACAGATAATTTCTTCGGCCGCAGGTGGCCATTGTTACCCCTCAGCCCGCTGATTAGCTTGAAATTTCAGTTCCCAACAGGAACCTGACACCACCCACGTTAAGTCCTCAATGCGTCAGCGAGCTTATCTGGAGGCAAGGGGGGTGGGAAGGCAAACGGCGATACTCCTACTTATTGTAAAGCAGGGATGCAAACTAAAAGCAGTAGCCTTTGACCTCAAGTTCCTTCTACTCTTTACCATTACCTCTCCCCTCCGCTCACATTTCTGCACAAGTTCTAGCCCTGACAGTGTTTCATAAGAGCTGGCTCTAAGGCTGCTGCTCCAGGAAGTCTCCAATTTCAACCCAAGTGTCATTTGCAAAGGACCAGCTCCTCTTTCCACAGTGATGCAACTCCGGGCTCTCACTGCTGGGATGCAAATGGCCTCGTTAAAACTGTCAAAAGCAAAGGGAATGCTCATAAAACAAACAAACTTCCTCATCTTAAACGCTAGAGTAACCAAGTACTCGCCTCCCCATCCCCTTTTTAATTCTTTCTGGTCTTTTCAGTCACCTGCTCTGGAGGTCCAACTTGTTCTGGTATTTATAATGAATGGATTTAAACACTGATTTGAACCATGCAAGAGATGAAGAATCACTTACCCTCATTTGAGAATCAAATGATCTTTCAGCCCATTTTTCCCCACACTAGTTCCCATTCCACTTTCATGTTGATGCTTGAGTAACTATCACACAACTCTCCATTTCAGGATCCAGTTCTCTAGGATTCCCCTCTAAGTTCAGAGTTGTA
>JAVCKT010096335.1:0-13255 GCA_032273925.1 Rhynchotus rufescens
GCTCTTACAACTTTGTAACAGTCTTTTCTGTTCCCCAACCTGCTGCTTCTATAATATATTTGAATGTGAATGAAGTCCTATTAAGGGCTGGAGGATATATCCAAGAGCTGATACTCAGATCACTTATAAAGTGATCATACACATCATACTATATACAAAACATTTTTAAGAAATCATCTAACAAACTAGATATTTCATATCACTATCAGCAATTTCCTGTAGCAGGTTGGATCTAAGGCAATGAAAGAAATAGAAAAGATCTCACTGCAAAAAGATTTGATAAGTGTATAAAAATGACACCTAGCCTCTAAACTTAACTGTAGGAAGAAGCTCTGTACTCAAAAACCAATATACAGTAATAGAATTTTCCATTCCATTTGATGCTCAGTCTTTTTGCTCTAACTCACTAAGCTTCTTCTCAAGGATTGCTCATCTTTAATTGTACAAATTCACATCTCAGGTGCACACACCACATGCTAGACATGGTGTATTCTTTAATGCCAGTGAAAATAATAATAGAATTTATAGATTGTTTCATATGAGGTAGAGAGCTTCATATTTATCAGAAGATGAGCAAAATGAAGATGCCAACATTTATTATTGATTTTCTGTTTCCTATTTATATATGATCTATTATATATTTTCAGATTAGTATGTATTTGTTCATACATTTTTGCTTTTTTATTCCAGTTTCATTAGGAGTTTCTTTTGTTCCAAATAAAGAACTTATCTATAAAAACTTATCTATAAAAACTTATCTATAAAAAATTTACTTATATATTTTTATAAAGTGGTTCAGTTCTCTATAACAGATTTGTCTAATATTGAATTAGATAACTCCATGTAATTATGGTTTTAACAGATAAAAAAAAAAAAAAGACTGATAAAAAATAGAAATATTTCCAGTAAAAAGGAGATGTATTGCTCTTGCTTTCCAAAATGAAAGTGCATTTCGTTTCTTATAAATACAGCTCTTCAATATTTTGCAGTTTGAAATTATTCCCTGATGCTGTGGAAGAAATTACGTGCTAGTCACAGAATCACAGAATGGTTAAGGTTGGAGGGGACCTCTAGAGAGAAAGATTATTAATTAAATCTAAAAATGACCATGAAAATGAGTGAGCTTTTCATCATGAACTGAGCTTTTTTTGTGCAATTTTATATTGTGAAACTATAGACAAAGACCTGAAGTCCTAGTTTATTTCTCTTTCAGTCAATGGTTAGAGATTCTGTTGGTCTCAAAACAGTGAAGTTTCATTTTGAATTTTGTTGGTTCACTGAATTTGTCTGTTATCTCTCCTGGATTCTCCAAAGGGAGTAGTAACCATATTGCAATAACTTTGGTGGATTGTAGTTAGATACATTACAAAAAATATCAAGAGTATTTACAAGCGTCAATAGAATCTGAATTGCTCAATTTTGTTGGCACCAGAATCAGATTCTTATCCTGTAATCGAACAAATATTATTGAAAAGAAAATTCTGTAGTATTATTACAAGTATTTTTAAAAGTATTTTATTAAAAAAAAATGTGAATTTCCATCATATGTTCTGGAGTCTATTTTAATTTTAAATAAAGTGAAATAATGCATGTTCTACACTATTTAAGGTTTATACACTCTAAATTCTTAGAAGTTCAAGTAGAAATAAAACAATGATAATCCAGTTGTACTGACCAACAGATAAAATATGCACCTAATTACAGAGACTTTTTGTCTCTGTACCTGATTGCCTAACCCCTTTCTGTTGCAGCAGTCATACTTAAAATGGAATAATAAGATCATATAATAAAACTGCATTTATGCTGAAGTTTTATATAGCAATAATCCAAAGAGTTACCTAATTTTCACCTATCCTAAAAATAGTAGTTCAAATATTAAATATATTAAATATTATTAATTGTAGTGAAATAATAAATATCAAAATAATAAAATGTAGGATGATTTGTAATGGAGGGCAAAACATAAAATTTGCTATTTTTATTCTAAAACATGAACATTTAGAAAGGTTAACTTTATTTAATCAATGTTTCATATTAGAATTTCATCCCAAATCCTTTTAGATCCATTAGCATTAAATTCAGAGCAGATATCCAAACACAAATTTTGACCAGCATAAAATAGCCTAAATTATAGAGCATTAGCTAATAATACCTGGGATATCTTTGCTTGTTAAAAACAATAATTAAAAAAAAAGTCAAATATCTTCAAGCACAGACACTTAAATTCTTGCCATAACTATATAGCTTACAACAAGTAAGTTGCTATCTAAGTTCCTATCAAAGTCAATGAAGATGTAGGTAATACACTCAATGAAGCCCTGGGATCTATTTATGTCATCCTTATAGAAAACATCCGCTTTTAGTTAACTAAAAACCTCTCTTTCCCCATTGACTCTGTTAACTAGATCTCTATTGACTGCAGATAGAGCTTAGATACCTACATTGTAGACAATATTTATGTTGTAAATGCCTAAATTTAGAAGACTCTGTTGCCTAAACATGCCCCTGAACACAGTGGTATCCCACTCACACGCTCCTAGAGAAATAGTTGACAGTCACAACGTGGTACATAATGGCATAATGACACTAGACATTTATGTTCAAAAAATCTCTTGCTTGAGTTTGATCTCATCTCATTCTGGAACTAAATCCTATTCCAAATCTGATTGTGTTTCTTTCAGTTGCTAGCAATTTTTGAGTTGGACAATCTGGCTAGCAGGAGGTCATGACCAGGAAAGACCCAAGGTCTTATGCCATAACTAGATAATGGACCTGAAATCTGGACCTAGGTATGGACTGAAAGCCATTGATAATAGTTGAGGCATCTATAAATGAGATGTGCTGTAGGGAGAATGTGTGTTCTTCACTAGCGAACCTGAGCTCTAATCAGGCAGAAGGGAGGAATCAAGATGGGCCTCTATGAACTATATTCTGGGCAACTTGCAAATAGGAGCCACAGCAGTTGAACTGGGTAAAAAAATACAGGAAGGATCAGGAGCTAAGAACAAACTGGAGTTGACACTTAGCAGTCTAGGAAAGAACACTCCATTGTATCTTGAAGTCCACCCAAGTTGCTGCACCTTGACGTACACGAGAGACAGATGCAAGATAAATACTTTGAAAGATTAATGAATATAGTAAAATGTGTCATCAAATGAAACCATAATGAACATTTATACATAATTCTTTTATTTTGAATGCTTTTGGATTGTGGATCATTCAAAACAATCATACTCTTCTTACTTATCTCTCACAAAAAATAAAAATATTACTGTGTAGGAAGTATTCAGTAAGAAGTATTTGGCTGCCATGTCTTCTTAACTCTCGGACATTATATTTGTCTGGTTTATATGTAAGTCTCCTTCCTAATTTTCATCCTCCATGCTCATCCTTGTTAATCTGTAGCTCATTTTGTTCCTTAATGTACTATCTGTGAAGTACTGGCAGATTCCGTTTGCTAGAAATATAGACATCTGCAGTCACAACAGGATACAATGGTGATGGCATCATGTTGATGTTACTTTCTTGATTTGTATGGCACACCAGTTTATCCATAATCATTATGACAACTGATCACTGATGTAACTATGTAACACAAACATTCATTCTGAAATCAGTTTTAGTTCCAAAATGGTATTCTTAATGAATATTTCCACTTTAAAAATCTGACCTTTTCCCCAGTGTTTTGTTCTGTCTCTCTTTTTCTTCTCCATCTCTCCTTCCAAATAACTTAGTGCAATACTTAGGAGCCATCTGTGTTACAAAATTACAGTATCAAACATCAATACACCAGAAAAGCCTCAGCATGAACACATAAAAATCAGTTTGAAAGAGATGCCGTAACTGACAAATAACCACTTTGATCTACCAAAGTATTACTCAGTCATTTCATTGAATTAAGGCACTTAGCAGTATAAGTATAAGCAGTATATATTTCTCTCTTTAAAATGTTTAAGTGTCTTTTAAGTGTTAATTTTGGATTTCTGGATATCTATTTTTTTTTTTTATTTTCAGAGAAGTACAGCATTTTTAAATATACATTTTCCAATCATTCATTGATATTTATTCACAAGTTCAACATGAATCTAGTTCCTGTATCTGGGAAGACTATCTTCTTTATCTTATGTAAATGTAACATTCCTCTAGCTTCAGTGACTTTCATGGGGTTCTCAGTTCTGTACTGTGGTACCACAGATGACAGTGAGTAATAGAAATGATGAGATTAATGCAATAAATTCCTGGAATACTATATAACATTTGCTTAGTCCAAATATAAAAATTAGTAAGGCCTATGAGGAACAGATTTCTATAAGGAAAGGATATGAGGAACAGATTTCTATAACAGATTTTTATTCCACCTCAAACCAGGTGGAAGTAAAAGATACAAGCAGACGAAACCTAGTGTCAGCCTTTTCTATCAGCTGCAACTGGCTTATCATATTCTGAGGAGTTCAAATGTGTGGAAGTTAAAGTCAGAAGACGAAGTTCAAGAAGAGAAACTCTCATTTAACAACTTTGTAGAGTTCTTTTTAAAATTATCTGTAAAATAATTCAGGATGTTTTTCTGTAAAAGTTTACAGAAACAAGCTATACTAATACTACAGAAATACTCACTGCTTATAGTTCCAATTTATGAATCCAACAATATTTCCATTGCATTTCTCTGAGTTACTTTTCTCGCTTGTACTCTTTGAGTTTGTCAAAAATGAGGTGAACAAAACCTGCAAGTTTTAATTCATTTCACAATGCTAAAACTCCTTTCTGAAAATGGAGATTCTAAAATCCAATGTCCTTCCCAATATAGATTTTGTAAGTAACTATGGCTAAGTCACTTAACTGCTCTGCAAATCAAGTACATCTTTTATTTTTATTTTTAGTTTTAGTTTTTTGTAATACAGTTATAATACTTTGTCTTCTCCCAGAGATTTTTGGAAATGCATATCATCAGGATAAATATTTTGTTCCTGGAGCACAAAAGCTCACAGGACAGATTTGCACTCCCATATCTAGCATTTATGTGCTAGAATTTGAACTGATTGGGTGAAACAGTGCAAAAAAGGTATTTTGGCTATTATCCTTTTAAAATTATTTTTATTTATTATATATTATATTATTATATATTAATTATTATTTTATTATCCTTTTTTACAAAATAAACTATTTACTTGGCCCTTTGTATCTCTTGACTTACTTAAGCATATGTATTTTAATTGGATTTAATTGAATTGAGAAAAAGTATGGCTCTCATATTCCCTGGCAGTGGAATTGCCTAACTTCCGTCTTTCCTCTTCTTCACTCATCCATTGACAAAGGAGCAGATAGAAGAAATCAAACCTGGAGCAACATACCTGGTGTTGCAACCATTTCCTCCATCATAACTGGGTTACCCTTCATCCACTGATGGAGTTTCTACTAATGGAGAAATAACACTGATTCTATTGATGGAGAAATAAATAGAATAATAATACTGATGCTGCTGTGCTACAGACAAAGTTCTTCACTGAGTCTGGCTGCCAGTTCTGAAATCCTGCCATGCCAGCTGTAGAAGTCTAGCTGTAGACAGACCTTTGCAAAAGGCCTGCAAGACACAACAGAAAACAAAACGCTCTCACAACTATTTCCCTTGGCAATTCCCTCCCGTTCCTACACCATCAAGAGCTCTAGTCTTTCTTTTCTCAACACAAACCCTAACGTAAATGTTAAGCGTTGTTAAGCTTTAGGCAAGGGCCTGTACCAGAAAATGCGTGCAGAGAAGTTCTACTAGTAGCCCACCTTTTTCTTTCCTGGCCCTCTTCCAGCCCCATTCCACCTGGAGCTCTGGGCTTTCTTTCCCCCAACTCGAACCTTAAGCCTAAAACAGTCCTAGCTTTAGGTTGATACTTTAGTAAGGTCATGAGGAAATTGCTCGGATGAGAAAGCTGTCAGAAAGCAGCAAAGGCCAGCTGCTCTGTAATGAGGGTGAGCCAAGAGGGTATGCCACGTGATCATGCAGCACGACAGGGACTTTATTAGCTAGACCTGAGGTCAACCCAGGAAATCAATCCAGAGGTTCATGTCAGGCCTGATGAGGACAACCATAGTCAGACACAGCTTTGCAGTGAATGGGCAGGACCATGTGGATGAGAATGGGCTGAAGATCAGTCGCACAGTCGTTGCATGACTGTGCAGTGCAGGTCAGGATCTGGATCAACAGGGTCCATGGCCAGAGAGGAGCACAGCTGTGGTAAAGCTGAAAACTGGCACTGCTGCCATGTTGCTGGGACAGGGGTTGGTGGGCACAGGCAGAACTGAAATAGGAGGCTGGGTCAGGGCAGTGATGAAGAGAGATTGCAGGAGAGCTTTTGTTACACCAGGATTGTTTATTAGCACTTACAGCCCACTAATATTTTGTTTTCCAAAGCTGCCTGTTGTAAAGCAGAGGAGCGGTAGAATGAATATTTTTATTAGTATATTATATTATGATTTTGTGTGTTAATGTCTGTAAATTCAAAGATCATTTATAAAAAAGCATATGGAATAGCCAAATGTGTCAGAAAGTCCATAAAATCTCTTACTTAAGACAATGTAGCATTACCAGAAGTGTGTAAAAATAGAAGCAAACCAGAAAACAGGAATGCAGAATGAGAGACAAAGACATTGCAGTCTGGATATTCACAGAATATATTAAGACACTGAAATATTACATCTGTCTGCACATCTACACATGATCACCCTCACAATGCAGTACATCCCCCAGTTATTATGTTACATCTGAATATGTAGTCTATGTAGTCTATAAGTGAGCTTGCAGATTTATATGTTATCATTGTTCTATAGATTTTATAGAATCTGTATAGAATATATAAATTTCATGTCTTTTGAATTTCCAGCTAGTTCATATCTTTTGCTAGAACTACTGAATAGGAATTATGTGTTCCCTCAACATTTATTTCTGCAAGAAGCCTATATGCATATATACAGTCATCATAACAGTAAAAAAAAACCCAATTCCTAACTTCCTAAATGTTCCCAGATAGAAAGAAACATGAAAATGTTTTTAAATATATTCTTAGTTTCACTTTATACTAAGTCTCAAAACTTAGAAAAGATTGTCCTAAACCTTTTTAACATTTGAGAGTAACTTTTTGAAATCATTTTTTTAGTGCAAAAATAGGCTGAATAGACTAAGTGAAGGGAAAAAGGCTTATTTTGTCCTTTAGATTTGTTAATACAGATAATGTTGCCATGGTATTCCCTCTTCTTTGCACAGAGACTGCTGTGAAAACTAAAGAGGTAATGGAAATATGATTTTGTTCTGTTGACAATTTTCTGTTTTTTATTTCTGTTGTTTTTGTTTGCAAACAAGGAAAACTTTACTGCAAACTTTATTGCACAAAAAAAAAATGCTTTGAGACAGTGTAGTTCATGTTTGAAGAACTTTTGGACAGGGAGTTGGCTAGACAGAAAGACAGGTAGCCAGAAAGCTAGGCAAGAGGAGCAGTCTGACAGACAAGAAACAGAATAACTGGACAGCCCAGAGTGCCTGGAAGTCTACAGAGAGGAACAGGCTGCCTATACCCAGTAATGCCAGCTGGCATGCTAGTAGCTAGAAAGAAAGTCTCTCCGCCTGCCTGGCTTCCATTGAAAAAGCATGGAGACAAATATGTTTCCAAGAAAAATATCCGTTTAGCTGAAGCAGAACACTTAGTTGGGAAGCTGTTTTGGATGCTGTTCAAACAGGTATTTTGGTAGCCATTAAAACTGTTCTCAACAGCATCTGAGCAGCACTCCAGTGATGACAGTATGAGGACCTACTGACAGCCCTAGAGAAGGTGAAGTCTAGGGACCATAAATAGAGCCCACACAAGAGCAAATTCAGAGTTCAGACATGGCTAGAGACATCTACCAATAATACAGATTTGAGGTCCATATAGGAGACTCAAAGACTGCTGTATTCTTAATTTTTGGAGAATATATTATTAAATAATTGATAAATCTCCATATTATATTATATTATATTATATTATATTATATTATATTATATTTTCTAAACCCTTTCTGTTTGAAAAGGATGTGGAAGTTCTGATGGATATGATCAGAACTTCATATCATATGGATATGAGAAATTCATATCTGTCAAATACAAGTCAGTAGTGTGTCCTTGCATCATTAGCAAGAGTAGAGCCATCAGGTTGAGGGAAATGATTCTTCCTCTTTATTTAGGAGATACATGAAAGTGTATTTCAAGTGCTATCCAGCTCTAGACTTCTCAGCACAAGGAAGCAATGAGTCCCCCAGGCCTTCCTCAAAGAAGTGAACAACTGTACTTAGAGATTACTAGCTGAAAACAACATGAATATGCAAACAGCAACAATAAATGAAAAGGGTAATGGCTGGATGAAATCATCAAAAGTAAAACAAGCTTCTTCCTTCTGCTGGAGGAGGAAAATTCTCCAAGGGCATAGCAGAAACAGTGACCAAAAAGCTCAACTACAGAGAAAAAGCACTGGGATCTTGTCCTTATTGTTGGATGCAGAACAAATTAAGATCTATATTATACCCAAATTTGATGCTGTCAGCACAATCCCATTGTTATTTCTCATCCGAGCCAATACAGGTGCCAGCAACAGAACAGGAGCGGAGAAAAATGACTTCCCAGGGGTAACTGTGGTATATAATGTAGATAGTATGTATCTGCAATGGATCTAGTCTGACTGAGATGTGTATGTGCTGTAAGAATTATTAGAAGTCACTGAATCTAGTATTCCAAGCTCACTGAGCAATAGAACTGAACATATATTCCAGATACACACACACACACACACACACACACTATGCACATAGCAGATCACTTACATCAGTACAGACAGAAGACAGTGCCTTTGCTGGCACCAATGTAGTCACACTGCACTTACGCTATACAAATACATATAGTATGGACAATCCAATATTGTTCATCTCAGCCAGCTGATCAAGATTAAAATTTGTTTGAAATCTGATTATATCTGTATAATATTTACGTTTATATACATTTATATATTGCTCAAGAAGAGGGGGGACTTGGATAAAGATGGAGCCTGACAGAAGTTGTGGCATTGCAGAGGCTTGCTTGAGGTGATAGTTACCAATTCCAGGATGGTTGGTATCTGTGGAATCCACTTCTCCCCAGGCAACACAATCTGCTCTCCTAGCTGATACTAATAAGAGTAAATGGAGGGTGGAGCGGGGTGAAGACACTCTGCTAGAGTTTGAGGCCAAACTCTATTGTACTCCCTGCAGAGGGGGCAGCCTGGTGGTGCCACACAGCTGACAGGCCAAGGATGGTGGCAGATCAGTTCCATGTACTAAACTTTGCTCAGACTTCTCCTTCTGATCCCACCGTAATGCCAATACACAACCACTCCTGACTGAGCGTGCTGTCTAGATTAATAACTAAAGCAAATATGACTAGAATTACTCAAGCTCCATGTGGATGTAAAGAAAATGTATAAAAGGTGAACTAAGTGGGAGAAACATTAAGGAAGAACTGAAAGGAAGAAGGAAGAACTAGGAAGAAAGAATTGGGAAGAACTAGGAAGGAAAGAAAGAAGAGAGGAGAGAGGGAAGACTCCATCATAACTTCTGGATCAGCCAAGAGGCTGAACCTTTCCTCCCACCACCTCGGGTCAGGACACTGCCTGAGAAGACTCCTCAAGACTGAGAGCCCTCTCCTATCTTCTGAGTGAGTGATGATTGTGCATTTGTACATTAGCCACTAGCTAAGGACCCTACACTCTAGAGAATTTCCTATACTGACATCCGAATCTGTTTTCTAAATGTTGCATTTGAATAAATTTTGCTATTTGTGAACTTGACCACTTTGTCTTGAAGGCAATCGGACCAAAGATCAGCTGCCTGTGGGTAAATCCGATACTGCCAGAATTGAGCTATAGTTGATCACATTATTGGGGAACTCGCTCCTAGGAAGGCAATCTGACCTACTGTTGACAGACTGAAGGTGAATCCGACACTGCTGGAGTCGGGCGTATACCTGGCACAGTATTCGTTATCCCTAGTAAGAGATGAGTCCAGCGGCCTCCAATCTCTCTAACCTTTGAAGTCAGCTGGAAAGCAAAGAGATTCATCTCTTACCAAGTTTCCCTCCTCCCCTTCCCCCATCAAACTGCAACATATACAGACAACATGGATCCCTACAGGACCTGACCTTAGACACCCTGTCAGTCCAGTGCCTGGCCTCAATGCCCTGTTCTCCTCAGCTGCTGATACGCAGACGCACAAGCCCCTGAATTTTGCAGTCTCCAGTCTACATGCTGGCACCCATACCTCCTCACCAGCCAGGAGAGTTCACCAGTTTAACAATATCCTCTTAGAGCACTGAATGCACCAACATATGTGATTTGAAATAGAACTTAATGAGAAGACAGGACAAGCTGTGATGACTCAAGCAAGTATACTGAATAACGACCAATTTCCACTTGACTGATCATTTTTTATCTTCTTTCTCCTCTTTTATCCCATGCTTCTTCCTCTCTCAACCCCAATCTCTCCTTTTGCATAGTCCAAAGATGCTTTCTCCCCCAGCACCACAGAGTGAGTCCCATACCTCTTGAAACTGCAAGGTTTTCTCAGGGAGGAAGTCTCTCTCTCGTCAACGTTTGTTGTTTTCTCACCAGGATCAACAGACCAGTTGCTCTCCTATGACAGCCTCTGGAAGAACCAAGTCAGGATGTTCCTTCCCCATTGATCAGGTTACAGGAGTTCCTCTGCCTGTTGCTGGTCCTCTGATCCTTGCTGCAATTTTGTATTTATGTTGATTATCTGTTAATGACACAATCTAGCATTATTAATAGTTACAGTTATTGTGTAAGTAATGTTTTGTTTAGTATTATTGCTTAACTAATTTTATTTATTTTTGTTTTATTAATTTTAGTTAATAAAATATATATTTGAATTAATCAAGGCTCATCTAGTTTCCTGCCTTGTCAATCAATAAACTTTCATAGTAAACTATGACAGAATTTGGTGCCCAATGAATAGGCAATGTTTTAGAAAACTCCATTTGTAGCAATTTAGTTTGGAGAAAGTCTCTATTCTCACACACACATACCATACTGGCAGCAGCCGAGAAAGCATGCTCTATATCAGGCAGAGCCTTTTCTGATTAGCATAAGTAAATAATATATATACATTTTTTTCTTTGGTTTAGTTACTACCTAATACTCTCTCAATTGGCTTTGAGCACTGGCCCCTCGGTGGCCTGTGGAAGTCCCTTCCAATTTGAATTGTTTTGTGATTCTTTATCTGGACATATAAGAACACAAATTGTCATTCAAAGATCTGATTTGTGAGTGTGCTATCCTCATTGGTCTATTAGATATTTGTAAATTCCTGAACCTATTTTTCTCCCCTGCACTTATATTCAGTGCTATTTTTATCTGAAAAAAAAAAAAAGTCTGAGTGATTTCAGACATATGATACTAGGCCTGAAAATCTACAACCCATAAACTTAGTCATATTTAGTAGACAGAACAAAGGAGACTATATTAGTTCTTTAAATAGACCTCCATCTTCATTGTATATGAGAATAGAGAAGCAGTAAAAAAACACATTGTAAGAGTATATTTATGATAGAGATGATCTTGCTTTCTTTTGGACAGAAAAAAAGTAAATCAGAAAAAAGTACCGATCTTTTGGATCAGTAAAAAGAACTCATAGGTGCTTGTATCCTGTCTACACTCTGAAAAATAATTATAGTCAATAGAAAAGTGATAGATGTCTAAAACAGACATACAGCAATAAAGCTTTACCTATTTCTGTGATGTTAATAGTTTCTTTAGTTGAGATTATTTAAGCAATATGCTCTGGATTTGATTTCAGAAGAATTAATTCCTATGTTTTCTGTTCCTAATCACAAATTCATCACATAACTGATGGGCTTAATAGGCTTGATCTGATAATTACTAGAGAATTTTTGTGGTCTGTCTTGTGTAAGCAGTCACAAAAAGAGTACAGCAACATTAGATATAAACCATTTTTGATAAAAGAAGCTGTTGTCAATGACTTTTGGAAAAAAAAATTCTGAAAATCACGGTAAAAGAAATGCTGAAAGTCTTGACTTTTAAAATTATTTTCTCTACTAAAACACAATTCTGACTAAAATGTAAGGTGCTACGGTCTGAACTACAGGCCCCAGTCAGGGTTGAATACAGCTGCATACAGTTCTGCCTTTGTAGAAGTACACAGAACTCACCTATAAATTGCTTATGCTAACCTGTACATAGGCTCATTAAAATGTAATTTTTGCAGGCTCTCGTGCAATTGTTTTTAACCTTTTCCCTGAAGGGAACTTTCCCATCCAAAGCCAGGGCTCTGGTCACATCTCGGATGATAAGTAAGACACATCAGATGTTACCACTCACAAAGAAAATGCATTTCTTTCTGATTTGCTTTTATAAAAGCTGGACCCCTTTTGCAGTGACTTTGGAGATCCCACTTATGGGTGGACACATCACTTAAGAACTCCGAATTGCCAGGAAGGTTCTCCAAATACTCGCTGCAACAGAGGCTCCCCAGTGACTGCAGATATGGATGATGATAATGTATTTAGGCAATTGGTGATGTATCTTTTTCTTAATCACTCTTCTCTTTTTTGAACATGATTAAGTGTATTACCTTGCTTATTTTGTCTGTAGTTAAAACTCAGCACATAGTAATCTTATTGTTTCATTAGATGTATCATTTCATTTCTGTATTATTTGATATTAATAGTAAACAGGACCATTTTTTCTCTTGGTGTCTGGTTCTTTCCGCCGCCCTCCATCAATTGACAAAACAAAATATCAAAACATTTCATTGTCCCAGTAATTCGAAGAGTAGAAAACATTTAATTATACAAAAAAAAAACTTTATTGTGGATATATTTCATCTATATTACAAATAACAAGATAGTCATTTATAGTCATTTAGCTGCATAATAAATATTAAAGAAAAATGAGTGAGGGGAAGGAATTTCACTCTTATTCATTAACCATTAATTCCAGAGCGTAAACTGTTAACTCTGATTAGCTAACCATAGCATGATCTATAATCTGACTGTTAATCCACTGTTCCAAAACACTTTTTGTAGTGCCTTATATTGATTTTTGACATGATCTAATGAACCATCATCCTTTTTCTATTGATTCTTGATGCTACATGTACCCAGATGAGCTATAAAAAAATGAATACTGCAAAAACACGGAAGCAATTGGAAGTTTAAATTATCATTGCTTTTTAT
>JAVCKT010096336.1:0-13254 GCA_032273925.1 Rhynchotus rufescens
GGGAAGGGAAGGGAAGGGAAGGGAAGGGAAGGGAAGGGAAGGGAAGGGAAGGGAAGGGAAGGGAAGGGAAGGGAAGCACAGGCCCAGGCTGCTGCCAGGAGAGGGCACCCGCATCCCGAGCAGCGGAGCTGGGAAAGCTGCCAGGTCGGGATTGCCTCCCATTCCCTGACTGGTCCCCACAGCCCCCAGCCCAAACGGAGCATCCTCTGCTCCAGCCTGGCCCCCGCTGCACTGGTGTCACAAACCACTTCATACCCATGGCAGGGACAAACCCGAACGTGGCCAGGGCTAAGCTTTGAGCACTGTGCCTTGCCTCTCCCCATGCATCTTCCCATGGTGTTGTTGCTCCCAGGTTGTGCTCTGGGACACAGCACCACCCCGGCCCCCAAGGACCACGTCTAGGCTGGGTGGTCGCTCAGCCCGTCCTCTCATGCAACTAGGGGCTGCAAAGGGGCATCTGCCGCAGCTATGTCAGCTGCAAAAGGCCTGATGAGACCTCGGATTAGCTGTAAAACACTGCTGCCTGCACAAAGGACTGCCCTGGTCTTCTGCTCCTCTGAATTTTGTCATCTTTATCACATCCCCTTTCTCTCTCCTGTGTCTCAACATTTTCTTTTATAGTTTCCCTCCCCGGATCAGTCTAGGACCTCAGGGGCAATCTTGATGCTACCCCATAGAATTGAATGGGAATCTCTTGATTTTCAGAGCTGATATTTGCCCTTACTCCCTACTTGCAGGCTCATTCCCATGCTCTCTTGCACAGCCAAGCAGGACTTTCAGAACCTCCTACAGGAGTGATTATTTTGGCTGTTGTTTTTCAGTGCCTGTCGCTGTTGTGTCGGACTAATAATGACACCTGGTCGAGGTAGTTGCAAAGAAGAATAACACGCTTTATTAAGCCAGAAGGGTTCTTTTATACCATTTATGCAACATCGAATCTTTGCTAAATAAATTTTGGCTGCAGCAATCAGCACAGTAGAGCAACAAGGTTGTGACTGGACGACCTTCAGCTTGGTCAGTTTTGCAAGTTTTCTCATCCTGCTCTGGAGTTGAAACCTCCTTAGATCTGTTTACAGCTTTCTGCTATCTAAATAACTTCTCTTTCTCACGAGTACACTCTAAACTCTTCAAGGTTAACACTGTCCGCTAGGGAAGGCAGGGACCGCACAGACCCGCTGTGATCCCTTTTTGTATCTGTGCTACAAAAATGGCATTAACGGTTCCCTGCAGGGCCCTTTGCAGCAGACTGATCAAACAAGGCACCATTAGCAGCACATAGAATCACAGAATCACAGAATATTCAAGGTTGGGAGGGACCTCTAGAGATCATCTAGTCCAACTTTCCCGCTCAAGCAGGCACACCTACAGCATGTGGCACAGGGTGGCATCCAGGTGGGTTTGGAGACCTCCAGAGAAGGAGACTCCACAACCTCCCTGGGCAGCCTGTTCCAGGGCTCTGTCACTCTCACAGTGAAGAAGTTCCTCCTCACCTGGACATGGAACTTCCTGAGCTCCAGCTTATGGCCATTACCCCTTGCCCTATCGCCGGCCACCAGTGAAAACAGCCTGTCCCCTTCCTCCCTGCATTCTTCCTTCCTGAACTTATACATATTAATCATATCCCCTCTCAGCCTTCTCCAGAGAAAACAGGCCCCCATCTACAACAGTCACCAAAATTAGCAAACCTGTTTTCACCAGAGATAGTAACCACCCAGATGACAGACCCCAGTTACCAAACAACTTATTTAACCATTCCCATCCGTCATCTACTTGTAACTTCTGTAGTCCATCCTTCAGCATCTGAATATTTCTATGTATGGATCCACTATGATCTGACAGATTCATATAACACATTCCATCAAATTCTTTACAACCGTGTCCTTGTGCTAACAATAAAAAGTCAATTGCAGCTCTGTTTTGCAGGGTGGCATGTCAGTGGCATTCGTTTGATTATTCAACCAACATCCCAAGTTCGTTAACGTTTTGAGTGCCGCCACAGTCCCAA
Organism: Rhynchotus rufescens; assembly: GCA_032273925.1. Classification (NCBI taxonomy): domain Eukaryota; kingdom Metazoa; phylum Chordata; class Aves; order Tinamiformes; family Tinamidae; genus Rhynchotus; species Rhynchotus rufescens. Next base: position 2,006 of record JAVCKT010096336.1, read on the forward strand.
TTCCAGGTGCAATCGCGGACGCTGCTATAATCTCTCCAGGGGTCCAAAAGGTCACTTCATAAGGCAACAGGCGCATCAGTGGACCTAGATATGTTAGTCGTAGCATAATTACACCAAGCAGCTGCATTTCTATATACAGTCAAGGAGGCATTGATAGTCCGCCCCTTTCTTGTTGTATTATATGTATAATTAAACATTACACAAGTGTCCATATAAATGGACCCTAACAGTTCTAATTCCTGCCATTCTTGTGTTACCTGTGGAAGTTGTGCGTAAGTGCCATCCCAATTATCCACATTACTTTGTGGCTGGGATGCATTACAGGGACCTTAGGTTACTGGAGAAGGCCACTCATCCAGGGGCAGTCCCACTAAGCAAGTGGAAAAGGGATTTTCCTGGAAAGGAGAGGAAGTTAAGCACATATGCAGCTTTGACTAGTCTTGCCTGTGGGGACTCCCTCTGCATTCCCCCTTTTTGTTCTTGCACGAGGCACTTCAAAGTGCCATGCAAGTGTTCAATAACAATAAATAATAACAATAAAGCTTGCTGACGTTTGTTAGGGAGCAGGCTGAAGACCAGAGCAGACACAAGGGCATCAGCCCTGGCATTGCCCTCAGCAAAAGAAAACAGGCAATGCAGTATGACTGTGAATACGTAATATAAAGCAGGGTTCAATTCTCTGTTGCATTGCAGACCATAGGTCCAAGAGTAGCGAAAACAGTGAACATTGATCAGTAAAAGACAAAACCATCTTATCCAGCCATGCAACTGGACTGGCAACACAAGCAGAGTCCATAATAATATTCACTGGTTGGGGAAACTTTTGAAAAGCTACGGCTGTAGCTCACAGCTCCACTATTTGAGGTGATCTCCCTCTTGCAAATCTACCTTGTCATGTCATTCTTGGTTGTCATACCATACCACAGCAGCTTTACCAGGCTTGTCAGATCCATCTGTAAAGACAGTGAGTCCATCAACCAGCCCTATTTGACTCAAGTGCTTTTGGCCCACCATTATTTCCTGAAAAAACTTAATAAGCAGATAGGAGGGCAAATGATGAGACCTGCCCATGGAAATCAGCCATTGCTACTTGAATTTCATACTTGTTGGCTAAACATCATTCAAAACACCATGTTTGTATCAGACCAATGTGATACAGATCCCTTCCCATGAATTCCATACATCTTTTACAAACCTTCATAATAAGGTCTGCTAGAAGCTCAAACAATCCCAGAGCAGTCTTTTGGGGCCAAAAAGATAAAAACAGCCATTCCAGAATATGTAAAGGATCTACCCATCCAGGGTTCCATTGCACCAAAGCAACAAAAGGAATTGTCCGATCCATGAGGACAAACAATTGAACTATCCATGATGGATCAACGTGGGATGCAAATTTAATTCGTAATAATGACTCCACCTGCTGGATTGTTTGAACTGCTGCAGGATCTGAAGTCGTGGGCTCGAAGGGATTAACAAAATGCTTAAGCAGTTCCAATAAGGGCTGCAGCTGGGAGTTCGTGAGACCAAGATAAGACCTGATCCAGTTCCAAGACCCCATCAAGTTTTGGGCATCGATAGCGTTTGAACATTAACACTAAGTTTAATGGGTGGTGGCATCACTCACAGTAATTGTACTTACTGTTTTTACTGTAATTACTACAATTGTAATTGGGGCAGTGATTGTAAGCCCCAAATATTTCTAAGGCTCAGTTCTTTGCACCTTCTCTGGTGCTATAACCAAGCTCAAACGCTGTAAGGACTGTCTAGCCACTCTTTCTAGACCACTCAGCTGCTCCTCTTTCCGGGCTGCAAGCAAAATGTCATCCATGTAATGGTAACAATAACAAACTGGAAATTGCTCCCAAACGGGTGACAAAGCTTGGGCAACAAACCATGGGCAAATTGTGGGTGAATTTCTCATACCTTGAGGTAACAACTTCCATTGGTATCTTTTGACCGGTTCAGAATGGTTTATAGGTAATACAATAGAAGTAAATTTCTCTTTGTCTCGTAGTGCTAATGCAATGGTAAAGAAACTGTCCTTCAGGTCTATTAGTACAATATCCCAGTCCATGGGGATCATCGAGGGTGCAGGAAGGTTGGGCTGCAGAGCTCCCATGGTGGTCATTACAGCATTTACCCATCACAGGTCATGTAAAAGTCACCACTGGCCAGATTTCTTCTTAATCACAAATATAGGAGTGTTCCAAGGACTATGTTAGCCACACTGGACCCACCCCAGTGTTGGTAACGGGCCAAGAAGGCAGCCAGGTGTGGAGGCCCACTTAAAGGATGGCAGTGCAGTGTCTATCAGCAAGCAAGATGCCTTGTTGGTAGATAACCAACTTCAAGGACAGCGGTGCACTTGTTGCATCAGCGGATCAAAAACAAAGGCAGCTGTCCCGCTGCTACGTGACCATGAAGCTCGTTGGATAGTCCTGCTGTAATCCTTAGGAGCTGAGGCACACTTGCTTTTAGACAAAAAAGGTATTGTATCCGGGACCTTATAGGTAAGCTTACAAAGGATATCTGAAAGATATCTGAACCTGGCAAACCACGGTTGGCAAAACCAATCATATATGGATATATAGCTCCCTTGATCACTCTTGTAAGGTATATAAGGTCTTGCTGATTATGAAATAAACGCTATTGGACCATCAAGCCGGTAGCCCCTGCTCCTCAATGCCACCGCCACAGCCGGGAATGTTGAAATGTAGTAGTCACATTGGCCCCAGTGTCCAACAAACCTGTAATCTTCAGTGCTGATGGAGAGTAGCCGCTGTTGGAAACGGTGCACATCACTTGCAGCCTCTGTGCTGATATAGACTGCGACCGGAAAACTTGAGGTGGAGCCACAGAGCCAAAACCTCCTTGTCATCGTTCCTTAAGCTCTGTATGAGGAACACAACTCAAAAAGGCACAAGTTGAGTGACACGAGTACCTTTAGGAATGGTTACTGGGGGATAGGGTACAGACATCATGGCGCAAATTTGTCCAGTATAATCCGAGTCAGCAACACCTACATGAACAATCAATCTGCTTAGTGTACTGCTAGACCGGTCAATTAATAACGCACTGAGTTCTCACCAGACTGGTCCCTTTGCATCCAAAGGCACCTTAACAACATCTCTAGGCGACAGAGATACTGTGTTGGTGGTGGATACATCCATCCCTGCTGGTCCGCTGGTCCTCCCGGCGATGCGTTCGCAGAGGGGTAGACCTCCGGAGGCACCTCCGCACATGGAGTTGCTGAGTGAGGTATTTGCATCCTCCCATGCCCTCCCGCTCTCATCTTCCCATTTCCCGTCAACGGATGCCCATTAGCATGGAATTTAGATCGACACTGCTTGGCGAAATGTCCCGGTCTGCCACATCGATTACAGGTACCCCCCAACAACGCTGACCCTGCTGGTTTGCCTTTACGTTTGCCCTGAGACGGGCAGGAGGCCTTAACGTGTCCTTCCTGACCACATCTAAAACACGTGGGACTGGCATGGAGGGCTGAAGCTAGAGCACTCATTTTATGCTGTACAGATCCCACCTTTGAGCAGGCTGTCACCATTTCAGGAATGGTCGGGTTCCCTGGCATTGCTTCAATTATTTTCTGACAGTCTTCATTAGCATTTTCTTTAGCTAGCTGAATGCACAGTATCTGTCTCAAATCATCATCCTCCACTTGTTTTTCTAAGGACGCGGCAATCCGTTCCATGAACTCCAAGAACGGCTCCTTAACCCCTTGCTTAACTGCTGTGTATTTAGGACGAGGGGAGGCCAGCTCCACAGTTTGCCTCAGAGCTGACATACCCAACCGTTGCGCCTGTTCAAGAATACTAGGGTGCCACTGAGCCTGGAGATCAGGGTTAGCAAAAAGACCCGTTCCCATCAAGGCTTCAACCCCAACTCCCCACCGCGGATCTCCCTGCGGCAACTGCGTGTTCTCTAGGGCAGCCCGCTCGGCCAATTTCCTCCAGTTTGCCATAAACACCTGATTCTGTACAGGCTGGAACAAAACGTGAGCAAGGTGGGTTATATCATATGGGGCTAAAAGATCGATATTAATAATTCGGAGCAGCCGCATTACCTCCGGAGAGTTGACACCGTATTTTGATGCATATGTCTGTAAGTCTTGCACTATTTTCCAGGCAATTGTATTATGCTCATCGTTTTCCCCCGCGTCGGGAGCCACTTTTGGAAAAGTCCCCAGACCCCAGGGAACAACTTGAGTGGGGACCCCTGAAGGGTAACCGATCCTGTCTAACAAATCCCACTGACCCATTTCGGCCGCTTTTCTTCTGACCTGATTCCAGAATTTCCCGGGCTGTCGTGGTAGCGCAGTCACCGTAGCAGGGGGGAGAGTCCCTGGTTCAGCCTCTAGTCTCGAGGCCTGACCTCGAGGACCCCCCATAGCCCCTTTCACAGAGCGACGAGCGACAGAACCAGCCCCCCCTTCCTCATCCAAGGAGTCATGGGGAAGGGGGGAGTAAAGACCTTTACTGGGAATCTCTTCATCATTTTCCTTCTCCTCCTCCTCAGGGGGAGCAGAGGGAAACACAGGTTTATTCAAAGCCTCCCACTCGACCAGCTGCTGCGCAGGTGTTTTATAGAGAGGGGGAACGAACTCACTGGGAGGCTTCCAGCACCGTTGCATCTTTGCCAGCTTGTTAGGCGAAGGGTACTTATGATTTGGGTTGGTTTCGTGTTTTAACGATGCAGGGGCATCCGTGGAGCACTGCAATGCGTCCATCTGCTCCGTAACAGTTTCTGTAGGAGGAGGACGCTGCTCCTGGTCCTCCTCTCCTCCACTCCATAGAGGGGCACAGAGAACGCTCTCCTGATCCTGCTCAGCCTTCCAGTCTTTCAGAAGTTCCCACAGCAAGCGCCAGATGGTTGGCAGACCCTCTGCTTCCTTAGAGCCCCTGGAAAGGGCATCCCAGAGCCTCTCACCGACCTTCTGCCAAGCACTCACGCTGAACGCAACAGCAGAGGTGGCTTCAAACCCCTGCCCTCGGCACCAAAGCAACAGACGGCGTAACTCATAGTCAGTAACTTCGATGCCCCGGTGATCAAGCAAAGCCTTCCAAGTAGACAAGACTAAGGCTTCCTGCTTTGTAAGGTTCTGCCCCATGTTTCTATATTGCCGCTCTGCTCGCAGTGACCCCACACCTTCTAGAGGCGTCAATCCCGTTCTCGGTGGCCCCACTCTTGGTGGCCCCACACCTTCTAGAGGTGTCAATCCCGTTCTCGATGGCCCAACTCTTGGTGGCCCCACACCTTCTAGAGGTGTCAATGCCGTTCTCGGCCGCTCACCTTCAAGAGGTGTCAACGCACAGGTCCGGACCAGGCGGCTTCCCCGCTGCTCTCGAGCTCTGTTGGGCTCCGTCACCACCGCCACTCGCTGGACGATCCTCTTGGTGGCATCCACGTCGGGGTCACCAGATGTCGCTGTTGGGACGGGCTAATAGTGACACCTGGACATCACTAGGTTGCAATCCGGTAGCTGCAAAGAAGAATAACGCGCTTTGTTAAGCCATAAGGGGTCTTTTATACTATTTATGCAACACCGTGTCTTTGATTTATTGGCTGCAACAATCAGCAAAATACAGCAGCGAGGCTGTGATTGGATGACCTTCAGCTTGGTCAGTTTTGCAAGTTTTCTCATCCTGCTCCGTAGCTGAAACCTCTTAGTTTTGTTTACAGCTTTCTGCTATCTAAGCGACTTCCCTTTCTCACGGGTACACTCTAAACTCTTCAAGGTTAATGCTGTCCACTATGGGACACAGACACGCTGTGATCCCCGAAAAGTGCCTTTTTTTTGCAAAAGCAAAAATAAGTTTTTAAGACCCAAGAAGCAGCAATGAGAGCGAGAGAGGAGCCAGGGGCTGTAACAGACCTGCCTGGGAGCTGCAGCAGAAGCAGCTCCCATGGTCGCCCCACAGACAGAACCCCCTTGATCCTGCTGAGCTTTTCCCAGGACAAATTAAGCTTCTCAGCTGAGGGTGGGGAAGGAAGTTCAGGGGTGACATGTCCCTGGGTCTGCATGAGCAAACGCCAGCCTGTGACCACCGGTGGCTTTAGGGAGCAGGGGTAGCAGGGCAGAGCAACCAGCCGCCAAGCCGGCCAGCAGAGACATTGTCCAAAGCTGGGAGAGAAATCCAGCCTCAGCGGCAGGGAGGAGAGGTGGAGCCCCGCAGTGTCCAAGTGCTATGGGCCAGCTTTTCTGGAAGGAAATGTTCAAGATTTTCCTTTGGAAATAATTTCTCATGTTCCACTTCTCCTTGGGTTTTGCTTGCTATCTCATGCTATAAATGTCATGCCTTTGGGAAGTCGAACCCAAATAGTGTCATGCACCTTCAGTGAGTCCCTCTCCGCGCTTTCTGTTGTTAGAAAACTCAGGGATCTGAGAGGCACACACAGAACAAAACCAATATCCAGCTCTTAAAACCCTCCTTAAAGCCATTCCCTGCACGGACTTAACACTCAGGGCCTCCGACCACTCTGTCAATGATTTCAGCCCAACTGACTAAATATTATCAGGGCCTCAATATGTCTCCAGGCTGTTCAAACATTTACAGAGCTGCGAAGCACCAGGCTGAGGGATTCAGCTGCAAACCCTGCTGCTCACAAGGCTCCTGCACCGCGTCTCCCATCCCAACTCTGCAAAGGGAAGGAATAAAAGGGCCCAAGGAGTTCATCAAGGTGCTGTGGGACCCGCTCAGGGTGAAGGGGCCTCTCTGCCCCGTGTGGAGCAGCCTGCGGGCCGGCACACACCTCCCTGGAGGAAAGGGCTGAGAAACCGCCCTGGATTGGAGTCCAGCGCTGGCACGAGTCACTGTTTATCGGCTCGCTCGCTAGCACTTTCTGCCTTTAATAGCAACACGGCTCGCTGCGACACGTGATTGCTGTTTGCGAGCGGAGAGCGCTCTGAGCACTGGCAGGCTCAGTGCAGCGTCCCCAGGTTTCTGGGTGCTGGTTTTTTGCACCGAGCGGCTCCAGCTGCAGCCCAGCCCTTGCTGCTGCCCGTCAGGCCCTGGCAGAAGGGCAGCCCCTATAAATAGCGGTGGGTATAATGCCTCCTTTCTCTGCCTCGCCTCTGCAGACGGACGGGGCTCTCAGCACGCAGCCGTGGGAGCAGCCGCGGCAGCTCCAGACACCGTCCGCAGGCCCCAGGGAGGGATTCCCTTCCACCAGCAAAATCCCAGCTCCACTCAGGCCTTGGGGCTGCAAATGAACCCAGACTGTTGCTTCCTGCTGGCAGATGCAGAGGAATGGCTGGATCGAAGATGTTCCCTCTGTCCTGTCCTGCCCAAGTCTCAGCAGGCAGGAGGCTCCTTGGGGCAGGGCTGCTTTTCTGGGAGACGGATGCAATATTCACCAGGAGAGGCATCCAGCAATGAGAAGCTGACACGGCATCTCCCAAAACAGCACTGCTGGCGTGGCTGGGCTGGACATGTGTGGGACAAGCCACCCTGCCGGTGGATGGGACAAGCATCGCGTGGCACAGAGCATCCCCACCGTCCTGGTGCACGATGCAGGACTGACAGGGACCACAGCACCCGTGGGACTCACAGGAATGTGGGGCTGGCGCAGCGAGAGCCTGGCTGCAGCACTGGGGCTTTCTGCTGCCGCAGCCGCTGCTGTGACCATAATGACTGGAGTGACAACCAGGGAGCAGGGCCTTGGGTTTCCTGGACACCTTGGGCTGGTCAGGGTAAATGCAGCACCAGCCCAGAACACACCAGCCCCATCACGTGCCCAGCGAGGGGGAGCAGAGCCGTCGCCGTGTCCAGCCTGGCACTGTGGGATGCCCGCTAGCGCTCGGGGCAGCACGGGGGCAGTTTGTGCAGATACCCTTTGGTGGACAATGCTATGGGTTGTGTCTGGCTGGGGTAAAGTGGGAGGCTGGTCCTGCATGCGCTGCTCAGAGCACAGCCCCACGGCCACGCGGTGCCTGCGCTCAGCGGGACCCACGCTGCCCCTGCTGCCTTTTCGTGCTCTGCTCGGTCCCAGTACTCGGGAGCCCGGCACGAACCTCACGCCGGGAGGAGGTCCCAGCCCACGGGGCCTTCCTGCTGTCCCCGGGCAGAGCAGGACATTCCGCAAGGGCCAGGCTCCGGGACACGCGCGCGCCCTGTAATTACTGCAGCCACATCCATGTCCCGGCTGTCCCGGCAGGCAGTGCTGGACTCGCATCCAGCGCCGGCTCCAAGCCAGACGCGAGGCTGCTCTGCCAGCCCGCTCTGCACCGCGGGGATGCGGCCGTTGCGATGCCCTTTGTGCAGAGCACAGCATCCAGCATCCCCGTCGCTTGACACATCGTCATCGCACAACATCTGTACATCAGGACGACACATCGCGTGGTTCGATGCTCCATCTGGTCCCAGCAGCCAAGCTGCCGACCCCAAACTGCCCATCTGTCCATGCAGCCGAGCAAGGGCTGCTGGTGTCACCCCAGGCCCCTGCAGCTCTGGCGTCCTTGCAGTCAGTGCAGATGCAGTCAGTGAGTGAGGCAAGGCCGTGGGCTGTGAGGGAGAGCAAAGCACAGCCCAGGAGGTGCCCCTACCGTGCCCGGGTTCAGGATAGTGCAGAATAACCCTTGGCCATGTGCTTATGTGTCCAAGCCTAGACTGCCTGGACAAGAGCAGGCAGCTCCTGCTCTGACATGGTCCCACTGATGGGTATCTGCCTGGAGGAGGAAAGAGGCCAGTCCCCTGCGGCGGGGAGCAGCACCTGCATGGGATGCAGCACCCAGCATGGGAAACGTCCTTCTAACAGACCCTCGCGTCATGGCCAAGTGCAGGAGCTGGGGTGCGTGAGGCTCTCCTCTGCTTCAGGACGGAGCAAGGAAAGCAAAGCGACATCAGCGCTGCAAGCTGTGCCCGTCCCACCTCCCCGTGTGCTGTGGATGGGTAGAGGGGCGGCCTCCCCAGGAGGAGCAGCGGGACCATCAGGACTGTGACTTCTGCCGCTGAAGGATGCTTGGGAGCAGCTGCTGTGTGGGTGGGTAGATGCAGCTGCACAGGACTGTCCTCCTGGCCCTGCTCCCTGTGGATCCATCCCACACACAGATCAGCCTTTTCGCAGCCTTCTCACAGCAGTGACTGGCCGTCCTCCAGCTTACACAGGGCATCTCCAGTGCAGGAGCAGTGCTGGACCTGGGGAAAACCCTGGATGCGCAGCTCCCCTCCAGCACTGGAGCTGGGGAAATCCCTGGATGCACAGCTCCCCTCCAGCGCTGGGGCTGGGGGAAATCCCTGGATATGCAGTGCCCCTCCAGCGTTGGAGCTGGGGGAAATCCCTGGATATGCAGCTCCCCTCCAGCGCCACAGCAGCGGCAGGGAAAGCAGCCCGTGGCTGCTGGCCAGCGCTGGCGCCAAGCAGCCCGGCTCCCGGCCACCAGCGAGCGCCACGAGGCGCCGGGGAAGCCCTCCGGGTCTGCTCGCACCCACAGACCCGTACTGTGTTGGGGAGAAGCTGGTCACGGTGGCCACCCCATCGCACGCCGCCGTGGTCAGCCCGGGGGCTTCATCCTGCTCAGCATCAGTCAGCTCACACTGGCTGCAAGGAGCAAACAAGAAGTTGGGGTCAGGGACGGGGGCTCCAGCTTGGCCAGCTCTGTCTCAAGGCTCCATCACTCCAAACCTTCTGGATAAGAGCAGCTCTGTGAGGTCCCAGAGCCCTCCTGAAGTCCCTCCGAGCAGCCCTCCCAGGCTGGCCCAGTGGTGGGAGATCCCCTCTCCCTTCCCAGCCAGCTCCAGCAGCACGGGCTGCACGGATGAGGCCCGTGTGGCCAGCAAGGCAGCGGCCCAGGCCACCCGCAGATGTGCCGAGCTGGGCTATTCCTAGGGCAATGTGGGCACGGAGCCTCAACCACAGCCGAGCGACCAGCCGCAGCGTGGCCGGGAGCCCGCGCGGGCGCCGCGCTCGGCACGCGCAGCCCACGCGCCGCCTCCGCCTCTCCTGAAGGCCCCGGGACACCAGAACCGACTCCAATTCAAGGGGGAAAACTCCCCCCTCACAGCCTGAGGCACCGTGGACATCGAGCTCATCAACATCCTGCCCATCCTCTGCCTGGCCATGAGGCGCTGGTGGCTGCAGGAGGCCAAGGGAGATGCTACACGGGGAGGGCTTCCCCTCATCCGGTTGTCCTGGGAAGCTGCTCTATTGACACCCAGTGCTCTGGCCTCGGAGCACATGGATCTTATCTCCATGCCCATCCCTAAGCCAAGGGAAATGCCTGTGTTCTTCCTCAGCCAGGGATCTCCCGCCCTTCCCAGTAAGGACCTCATGGCACACGTGGCCCCAAGCACCCAGGGAGGAGAAAGTTCCCAAAGTGCCTTGGCCAGCGGGTTGCCCATTGCAACAAGTGTTCTTCACTGCGCTGGAACTGCAAAACAACCCCCTTTGCTGGGGAAATCAGCTCTGGGTGCAAGAGGGGTTGCAGCTCTGTAGAAGATAAAAAGGAAATGCAAACACTTCCTGAAGGCCATGTGGAGGAAGCACAAGCCCCAGAGGCAGAGTTTATCCTGACAGGCTGCCAATCAAGAAAATAAACTGCTCATAAATAATAAATAAATAAATAAATAAATAAATAAATAAATAAATAACATCTCCAAAGTGAAGACGTTCCTAGGAGCAGGGAAACTGAGGCACGGTTGAGTCAGGTGGCCGGGTGCCCCCATGAGGAAGGTGCTGATTGCCCCAAGGGGCTCCAGGGGTCCCTACACCTCAGGGGAATCCCTGTGCATCCTGGAGGGAGCCGCATTCCCTGGGGGCACTGTGAGCACCAGGGGCCAAACTGTGCATCCTGGAAAGGACCCGCATGTCCCCTGTCCCAGGAACGTGCCCCGAGGGGACCTCTGTGCTCCGGGGACAGCTGTGTGCTTTGGGGCACTGCAGGGGGACGGTGCAAACCAGGGGATACTGGGGGTGCTGTGCGACCACGGGGGCTGAGAGGAGCCCCTCGGCCCGCAACCAGGGAAGAGCCGTGCACCCATGGGGGACCGTGCACCCCCGAGAGGACCCTGCACCCCTGGGAGGACCCTGCACCCCTGGGAGGACCCTGCACCCTCGGGGGGCGCCTGCACCCCGGCCGGGGCGCGTCTCGCACCCCGGCAAGAGCCGGGCAGGCGCGGCGGGGAGCGGCGCGTCCCGGCGGCACCGGGAGGAGCCGGGCCCGGGAGCGGGGCCGGGGCGGGACTGGCGGGGCCCTGCTCCAATGGAGCGGCGGCGGCGGCGGCCTCGCACCGCCC
>JAVCKT010096337.1:0-13253 GCA_032273925.1 Rhynchotus rufescens
ACTGCACACAGTACTCCAGGTGCGGCCTCACCAGAGCTGAGTAGAGGGGCAGAATCACCTCCCTTGACCTGCTGGCATCTCTGGTACACGCTGTGCATCTCTGGTACATGCAGAAGAGAAATGCTGCTGAGCAGAAAAAGTCTTTGTGGTTGGTCTCCTAAGGAAGCAAATATATGTGAAGGAAAAGGAGACAGTGTTATGGCTCTGTTTAAGTACACATGATGTGAATATGAGAGATGACAGAAGGCAAGGCGACATATTGCACCACTACAGCAGAAAAAGCAGCAGATCAGTGCATAAGTCACGACATTTGTTCACGTCAGCCCTAGCACAAACCAAAAAGTGATGGAGAAAAAATGGCAGAAAGGATTTCCAAAAGCGAGAAAAAACAGAAGTTTGGGCCCATGGAGGAACCTTCATTCTAGGTAGCAGACACCAGCACTGCAGCAAGGCTCTCAGAACTCCTTGTGACTCTCTTATAACTGTGAATCAGCAAAGGTATTATGGAGCTCAAAATACTTTCCACACCAAAAGAATATCCATGTGAGTCAATTTGAGAAGGGCTTTTGAGGCATCCCAATAATAAAATGAGTAAACATAAAGTGATTATAAATATCTACTTAATATAAATATAAGCAATATTTAGCTATGATAGCAGACAAGTTTTAGGGCAGAATGGGGAGAATCTAGTAACCGCCACCAAGGAGGTTAGGATTACAGCTTTAAGAATTTGTCTCCCTTTCCTTGCCATAAGTACTACTGGATCAGAGACAAACCTGGTCGTCAACAACCATTATGTTCTACCTCAAGGATACTGTAGAGAAGGGAGAATTACAGGGCTACGTCATTCTTACATGTATGAAACTGAGTTTACTTCAGACTTATGAAGGGAAGAAGTCATAAATCCTTGATGAAATGTTATTGTCAATATAGGAATTCTAATGTTTTAAAGGACCACGATCTAGCAAAAAGAGAGAAGCTGGGCTTTGCGTTGTGTGAATGCTTTGGCACACATTAAACCCACCACGGCAACAACCACCAGTCAGGTCTATTCTTTCAACATCTATCCACCACTAGAGGTCATAGCGAACCAATCCCTCTAGAGAAGGCCACCCTCAGTCACTCCTCTAGCCACCGCACATGACAAAAAAACTGCACACTTTTAAATCAAGCTTCCTGCTTTTCCAACAAAAATGATAATAAATGACAGTCAGTAGCTTTCAGTGTGTGAGCTGCCTTTCTTAGCATCTAACACTTATCATGGGAGGTTTAGGTTTTATGCAACGAAGATGATCCCTTGAACAATCTAGCTTGGATTTCTCAGCCAATCTGTATTTTCTGCCAGCCTTTCAGGACAAAGCTACAGGAATGTAGTACTTTACTCACTCAATTCAAGTAATTTCAGGGAATTATAGGTTACCCATATCGCAGAATATTCAAGGTTGGAAGGGACCTCTAAAGATCATCTAGTCCAATCTTCCCACTCAAGCAGGCACACCTCGGCTTTGGTTTTAAAATGGATTTAAAAAGGGCTTTGTGGCACACTTTGTGGATACTCATTCCTCAAACACTGTGCCAAAGAAATCCAAACAGGTCCTCATATGCTTACATGTGTACATATATACTCCAAAGCATACACACAGAGTTTTCTGCATGCCATACAAGTAATGTAGAGCATTTTCCAGAGTGCTTTTTCTACAGGAAAGTCTGAAGTTTTTATTTGGTTCGGTGCTATTCTTTTTGTCAAAATTCCAGGATATCTTTCCTGGGCACTCGCTCAAGGAAGTTGACTGACCTCCTGCATCACAGAGGTTCTGGACCGAGCCTGGTCACTCATCGTTAACCTACACTGTAGCTTCAGTTAAGGCATCTCATCTTGATTTGGTGATTCCAAATGATGGAGGATTCATCATGTTCCTTGGTGATCTGCTGCAGCAGTTAAATTGTACCCTGTTTCAGATTGCACCCTGTTTCCTCTTTGGGGATACAGCATGTATGTGTGCAGTATTTGGGTAGTGTCCCATGAGAAGCAGTCTTTTCTACCCTGTAACAGGTAGAATAGCAGAACAGCCATTCACCTTGTTGAAATACACTCCTCTTTGGAGAAAGCACACCATCAACTCTCCTTTAATGTCCTTTTTGCCACCCAAGAACAGCCTATAAACCTCCATGAGCTTTCTGACTTTGCATCTCTATGATGGAGACCATCATCACCAGTTCGTGGGAAATAGTCTCTAAAACATAGATGAATAAACAAACAATGACCACCACCTTTTAAGACCATGGAGCATTTTTTCCCTTCCTTTAATAAGAGATCATTAACCTTGCTTTAAAAATACACAGGTTGGAGTGCAGTGGTTTGAGCATTACACTCCTTTCTGCCTTCAAACGCTGCCCTTGGTGCCAGCAGTTTACATCCTCTCAAAGATTTAAGCTCTTCTGGGATTACGGCAAGGTTTTTATAATGGTTGAAAGCAGGGGTCACTCCAAGTAATTACTGCAACTGCCCCCAAGGACAGAGGAAGCAGAAATGATTTATCACCGTTGGCACCACGGCTCCCACAGGTGCCAGGGAATGAGAGAGAAAGGAGCAGCGGTAGCGGGATACCTGCAGCATTTCTAGCTCTCTTGCTTTCAGCAGCTACAGTTCTCATCGTGGGGCTGCCTGGGAAGCACCAGGTTAGGAAAGGGACAAAGAAAAGGGGCACTTTAAGAGAAGTGGTATTACAATCCTCTATTTCCATCCCTGCTGTTGAAAGCCAACATTTGGAAGTAGGGGAGAAGATAGTTAGGTGCTAACAGGATGCAAAGATGATGCATCCTGTAGCTTTACTAAGCATGTTTAGGGATCCAGGACCAGGTTTTGTTTATCTGTATCATGTCTATTCTGAGATGAAGAGAACACAGCAGTGGGTACCGATGAGTAAGGCCCAGTAAATTTCCCAGAAATATTCCAAAGATTTAAAAAAAAAAAAAAGACTTTATTGTGTTATTATTTCAGAGTTAATAAATGAATTTCCAATGTTATGGTGAAATCTTCGCCTAACCAAAAACTATATGACTTTCTCCGATTGATTTCTAGAAATGTTCATATATCACCAACTGGAAGTTTGGAAAGCGTCCAGTGAAAAACTAAGATGAACTAATCTGTTAATCTATTAGAGCTGAGAGGGCTGAAAATTCTCTGACAACAAACATGCATTGACACTACTGATCAACACTCTACACTTACATAGAGAAAACTAATCATATAGCAAGTAGACAGCTGTTGGTTGCTAAGTGAGCCTTAGACTATGGAAAGCTTTGAAATGAAAAGACCTTTTATCTCTTTTAATGAGTGCTCTTTAAATAGCCCTCACACAGCAAAGTTTTTATCAGGTGCTTTTTGCAGCGTCAGTAAGGACATCACAAGGACATAACTATAAAACAACACAGCACATTCTGGAAGCACAACAAGCACATCTTGTGGAAGACACACCAAAAAAAAACACACACAAAAAAAACAGAAAGATGACAATATTTTAGAGTTATTTCAGTGCCACCTAAGTCTAGACGTTTGAGGGCCCTCTTCACAGCCAGACACTCGAACAGCCCGTCTTCTTTTGCCATTTACACTTACACCTAAAAGTCACTAGATGGCAGCAAGAAACTACACTTTGAAGCCTAAGCCTGGCCCCAACGTGGGGGCTGAAGCCCCCTCGGTGCTCACCGTGCCCACCCTGGCTGCCACCAGGAAGGGCCCACCCTGGGCCACCTTTGCCCAGGAGTTGACCACTTTTGCTCCTGAGGCCCGTCCTTTGGGGCATGCTCCATGCTCCAGGCCAGCAGCCTTACAAGCTAAACATCATCCTTGGCGCACCCCAAATTCGAGTAGATCAGCCTCCAAAGGGTCACAACCCAGGCAATGGTGGCTGGTGTGGCCAGACAAAGGGTCAGCTCCATTCCCAAATTTCTCTTTCTGCCTTCCCCCATCTCATCTCACTTTCCTAGCAATAGCAAGAAGTGAATATACAGGCAAGTGGGGAGGCAGTGGTTGGAGGAGCTCTTCAGCCCTTCACCATCTCCTCACATCCCATATCTCCACACAGCCCACTCCTGCAGGAAATGCTGTCACAGATGGTCTTTCTGCCATCAACACATGTGGGTTTTGATAGCTGTTTTTTCCAGGCTATGTGCAGCAACGGCAGGGGTCATACAAGCCTAGCATAAAACAGTCACAGGGTGCTTCACTCTGCATTTTTGGTGACCTTCCCTCAGTCTCCATCCATCCCTCCTCGGCAGTGTTTGCACACAAGTTTCATGTCATCACCCCAACCCAGACCCCTTTCCAAGGCATCTCCTGCCCTCCTCTGTGCCCTAAATCTCAGCCTTCACTTGCTTTCTCCATTTCTCCTTCCCCCTTGACCGAGCTCTTTTCTCCCAGTGGTAATTTGAGGTGGCCTTTTGGGGAGTTTTCCCCTTGCATTCACTGGCCCACAAGGTTTTACTCTTCTGATTGAGCTCACAGGACTTCATGTTTTCTTACCAGTGTTTCTTTCAGCTTCTCCTCGCTCTACTATAGCTACCTTTTTCTTCTCTCATCCTAGTGATTTGCATCACAGAATTTTTCCTGCTTGCTTACTCAAGGTTGGATCTTCAGCTGATCACAGGGACACAGCTCGGAAATGCCCTTGCCAAGGGGCCTGCTCTGCTGCACCAGGGGAGGCTGGACAACAGCCCTAAATTGGCATAAGCCACTTGTTTTTGTTTCACCCTGTTTTCTGTATTTGTTTAGACACAGCAGATGCCTTTTGTGACCTGTAAGGCCATGTATTATGCAACATTTTCCCATACGATATCCCATTACGGTTTTCTCTTCAAGAAGCACAGAGGTCACCTCGGTGCAGCGAGCCTCCTCATACATCCAGCCCATGCTAACACGCTCTGTACATCCTATCCAGGGGTATAAATAGCAGTAAGGGCTCAGCTATTTAAAATTGATGGCAATGAGCTGGATATGGATTCTGCCATGGCACAAGACAGGGACAGCAAGGCTGCTCATGAGTCCTGTCCTCCCAAGCTCTGCTCCACAGAAGCCAAGCAGGTATTGGGATATACCATAAATTTTCATGCTTTGTTGTTTGTGTAAAATGATCAGCTTGGGACAAAAGAGCAGTGAACCTTTGGCCTACAGCAGTGTGCATGTACAGGCCATGCAATGTAAAACACATCCCATCTGTGGGCACGTTGGCAAGCTGCCTGCCTCTTCTTTGTCATTTATCTGTTTCTATAAAAAAAAAAAAAAAAAAAAAAATTGTTTCTGCAAAAACTAGAGTAGGAAAGACAAGCAAAGAGAGAGCAAAAGCATGGCCAAGGATATCATCCAGGAGAAGAGGGCTGCAGAGCTGGGCAATGCCCTTCATGGTGCTAACTAAGAGGGAAAAGAAAGGCAGGCAGGAGGAGCTAGATAACCAGGTAGGGATTTGCATGAGCTATGGTCAGATAAAGAGAATTATGGTCAGATAAAGAGAGGGTGACAGAGAAGGAAAGGCAAATACATAGGGAAGTTTTATCAATGTACTTGGGAGACAGGACCAGCATCTGTGCAAAAGAAGGAAAGACACGTACCTGTGAGATGTCATATGAAGAGCATCGGTGCCATGTCCAAGCCTGTAAATGACTTTGAGCCAGGCTTCCCTGAGGAAGGAGACTGGCTTTACAATCTTGAGATTTTTAGTGGGTCCATGTTTGCTCTTTTCTCTCATCTTTACAATTTCTATGAGCTTCTCACACAGACTCAGACTAACCTACTACATGACTTAAAGGGTTTTTTTTTAAAATATTAGCTTTTTTAAGGTTAGCATCTTAAGTAATCACAGGCCTGCAGAACTGAAGCTTCAAAAGATCTAATCATCAGATATTGCAACATAAGAATTGTTAGATAAGCCATACCAGAATGTAACCTCATTCCCAGCAACCTGCCTACCAACCTATTTTAATACCTATACTTGTGGCATGCAGTCTGTCACCAGCACACAGGCTCTCTACCTTGGGTCCTGCACCCTCCTACATGCTGGAAAGCAAACTAGTATGACTTCATTTCTATCTCAAAAGAGGTATTAACTCTGCTGCATGAGCTACACCAAGACTGCAAAACAAACTCTCTGCCATCTGGAAGTGGCAAGACAAGATTTTTTGCTCTGATTTAACTATATGTTATTGCATGTGTATGCATAGAGTCAGCAGTCCCATATACTGCCTAGTAAAATCATCTGTCCTCTATGGTTACTGGACATACAACTGGCTCTAAGAGCTCTCCAAAACTTCTCCAATATTGCCCAATTGCAACTGGAAAGGATTATTTCCCTGCAATCCTGTGTTATAGTCACTGTGCCAGGGCCAGCCCACCTCTCCGGTGTCACACTCCAGGGAGAGGACTGCTCACACAGAAAGAAGAGCAAAACACTGAGCGTCCTTCTCCCCAGTAGCTCTCACTCAGCAACCAGAGCACTGTCTGGCTGCTACGTGGATTTCATCGCCTAAAAGCAAATAAAAAGCACACAGTGCCAACAGTAGCTCTTACTCCAGCTTAATATTCACGATACCCACCTTGCAAATCCTTCATCGAGGAAAGAAGAGATGATAAACATCCTATCTCTGTTCAGAGGTGTTATCTGATGTACAAGTAAAGCTCAAATTATGATTTCCCTTTGATGTCTGATATATCTTGCATTATATGCAACTTGTCTCCCTTTTTTGTGCTCTCCTCTCCCCCTTACCAAATTCCTGACATTTACACTGGTACACTGAGGTTTGAGGAAACTCTGTAGCTCATCTTCCCTCTGCTCTAAGGAGCCAAAACCTGCTGCAGTGCTAGGTCCGTGAGCGTTAGCAGTGCTGCCAACAGGCTGAAGTTTTCAGAGGTGATTCTGCTAGACCTGTGTTTTTACCCAATAACTGCACAGCCACAGACCAAGGAGCAACTCTCTGCTTCTTCATTCCCTCTTTTTATTGCATTGCCCTATTCCTTCTCACCATTGTGCTGGGTTTCCAAGGATGAAAAAAAAATATGACATAGGTAAAGTAAAAATAGGGAGTCCTTTTGTGCTATCTATAAGTGCTTCTCCCTCTTCTTTCTCCTCCTTCCACTGCTTTCTCCTCTCTGGTCAATTTCTTCCTTTGACACATCCTTTAATAAAATCACATAGTGATTTTGAAGGTTCTCTCGGTACTAGTTAACTATTTATATGTTTCACTGGGAATTTTCAGATGATCATATCTTTCATTGAGAAGCCCTTTACCTCTTGGGTTGTAAATTCACCCATCTAGTTCATTGCTAACACTTCTTCCACCCTACTGCAGCACAGGCCTTGCACTGAATTTGCTGGCAACAAGTGAACCTCAACCACCACAAGCCTTCCTTTCCATTCCAACAGCAGGCATAGGGAGCCCTTATAGACAGGAGAAGGGAATCACCACCATTTCCAGACCTGTCAGAGTCTTCTCCAACAAGAAAAGGATTCAAGTTTTTGTCAGCAGAAGGATAACATCCATTTTTGGTGCCAACCCAGAAATAAACAGGCATTCATTTTCTGAAAGGTGAGTGTGGACTACCTTCATCAGCTTCATTTAGTACCTCCTGGAGATGCTCAGTCCCCAGCTCTCACTGTAGTGTTTTTTCCTTCAATTGCAGACCACACAGAAAGATTTAGTTCTAAAGCAGCGCTTGTCTGAAACTCCCAGCCTAAGTCTCCGTTCTGCCCTCCATGGGACAACTACCAGCAGCTGGGCAAGCTCATTAGCAGTTCCCCTTAATCCTGCTTCTTGCTATCACCATGCAGCTGTAGAAGGGAGAAAATAGAAAAGTCTCCCAGAGAGTCCCCTAATATCCCCAAATTCAGCACGGAAAGCAAGGTTATTTCCAGGCTTGCAGCAGCTCTGTTCCTGCAAGCAGAGGTGGAAGCTTTCACTTTGCTCCAGAGAAATGGCTGAAACATTGCAGAGCCTTCCTTTAATTTCAGTTGAAAGGAATTGCTACTGATTTGCTTTGCTTCTGCAGAGTATCACACATTGCAGCTGAAGTGATTCACAGGTGCCCAGCAGTAATATCTGTTATCTCCACTGATAGAAAGTCATATCACCCCAGCAACTCAAGCCATATTTGAACACACCAGATATTGAAGGATTTGGACACTATAACCTCTTTGCATTGCCTGAATTTATTCCTGTAACAGAGTTATTGAGGACAATGAAGATTTAAATTACATACTGTAAATTGGTGTCTTTTTCCTTCATCACTCCAGCCAAGGGGAGCTCACTGTGAATATATCAGCATACAGCCAAGCCTCACCAGTTCATGCCTTTGCCATTTCTGCAATTGCTGAAGGCCTGGGAACCAACACTTCACTGTTCACCAGTGGCTCACATGGCCCCCAGCCCCTTGTGCACCTCTATTCCCACCTGCCCACAAGGAAGAGCTGGGATTTGGCAAGCCCCATTGCCAGGCAGCAAGCTCCAGGATTTCCACCATCCTACGAATGGACCAGCTGGAGAGCCTCCCAGCACAGACAGGCCTCAAACGCAATCAAAAAAAACCCATAAAGACCTACACACTCAGTGTGGGTAATCTTTAGATTTGTCAAAATGTGTGACCATGGTGGGACTGAACCTTCCAGGAAGGGTTGTCCTACTTTCTGGAGCAGGAACTTGGCTCTAGCCAGTGTCTCAGCTCCACCCTTCCTGCTGGCCATGCACACAGCATTTTTGGGAGCAGGGAGGAGCAGAGGAGGAGAACAGGGTGGGACAGGGATGTTGTCCCAGCTTCCCGTAATTTATAAAGGATTCAGACCATATGATATTCAAGCCAGAGGCCAGCAAGTCTTGTTTTGGCAAAGAGTTTGGTGGCAAGGGGTCAGGTTGGGGGAACTGCATCCAACTGAGGCCTCAATATGGCCTCTGAAACCTTCCCTCAAGAGGTTAGTGAAGGAGAAAGAGGTTAGACACCCACCCCCAACACCACCAAAATCACACTGTGTCACCACAAGGCTCTTCATCCCCTTGCTGTGCTGAATCCACAGGGCAAAAGGGGAAGACCAACTCTGTGCACGCACTAGAGACCTCCCTCAATCACAGAGCAGCAGCCACCACACACACCAGCTCTCTGAGTGGCAAGCTATGACTACGTGTCATCCTCTGACACTCAGCTCAATGACTTTTTGAGGTCTCCATTGGGAATATCCCCACTGACCTCTATATCCTACCCTTTCCCAAGCCACTGCTCTCTGACACTTGTCTCTCCCACTTTGACTTGTCACTTGACTCCCTGACAGAAGTAAAGTCACCTGGAAGGGACTTTACTTATTTTCACCTGGAAGGGACTTTACTTCTGTCTCTTCCACCTCTGATGCCCAGAAACGCTTCTGTTTCAGGAGCAGAAGCAACTCTACAAATGTCAACATAGCAACTCTTTCTCAGCAGAGACTGAGCAAAATCTGGGGAAGATCTAAATTACCTTGAGAAAATAGGTTGCTACAACCTCACATCATCTTTTGCCTATACAAATCTGGTGATTATTACACATTGCCTTTTATTTCCCTGATGCTTTTTTATCTGTCCATCCTTATAATCATTCCTGCAAAAGTAAATTAATGCCATTAAATAGGAATAAGTTTCAGGGTAACAATCACAGAGAGCAATCAATAACACTCACTTTGCAACATTTCTGGCAATTCCTCACTTCCTGGGAACAGAGATGATTTAGTCTGACCTAAACTGTCTGACAGAATAGGATAATTTTTAGAGATACAAGTCAAATTTCTTTGACACTCATCATTATTTCTCCCTTACTTCTCTTTCCCTTCCTATAGGCACTTTATCTTCTACATCAAGGTGCTGGTATGCAGAGGCTGATTCGAAACAACTGCTGATCTCTCTCATGCATCATATGACCCATACTCCAAAAGGTATTGATTCTCCTTTTGCACAAGCAAGGTGTTTCATCCCAGAATATGTGTGCATTTTTTCCCCTATTTTACTAGCTAATACCAGAAACACACACTGTGCATGCAATGGTGCAAAGATTTATCGCATTGCACTTCCATCATATACAAGTAAAAAATGGCAGAATGCATTATCAGATGCAGCATTCAGCTTTTCTCCTTTTTTTATAGCTTGGGCTTTTACATCTTACCCTAATTGCTTTCCTGAAGTATGTGGTGTGAATGAGACACAAAAATATGCAGTGAGAAACAGAGCAAATGCTTTCAAGCAAAATCCTTAAAAATAGTCTATTTCCTTTTAGTACAGCAGTATCCACTTTCTAAAACAAATCTTCTTGGGAAAGAAGCTATAATATACGCTGCATTATGCAGCCCACGGGATATAAAGGAGCCTTTCTTCTCTTTCTATCCTCCCAGGCTCTGGGAGTACTGCAGTCTAATGACACTACTGTTAGACCCACAATCCAGTGCCAGGTTTACAGGAACTTGGCACTTTGAATGTGCACAAGCCAGAAAACAAGAGGCAGAAGGAGGAGGAAGGGCAGAACTTCAGACAAAATGGTTCAGTCATTTTTGAGAATGTGCCCTGGAGAGAAAAATTATCTGCAGAGATGAAAGAAAAAAAAAAAAAAACAAACAAAAAAAAAAAGGATTTGTAGATGCTTATTTAAAAGGTTTAAATCATAAAAGCTCAGGGTCACATCGGTGGGTTGGGACATACTTTAGGACTGCATAGCAGATGCTTACACAGATGTTTACACGATGGATCATATGAGTCCCCTTGCAACTCAGGGAAGAAAGTTCCCCAGTCCTGCCGTTTCTTGACAAGGCAATTGAAATCACAGACTTCATATTCTTGTAACAAAGTAATATGCTTTTTAGTCCCGGTGCCTTACCCTTCCTCA
Organism: Rhynchotus rufescens; assembly: GCA_032273925.1. Lineage (NCBI taxonomy): Eukaryota > Metazoa > Chordata > Aves > Tinamiformes > Tinamidae > Rhynchotus > Rhynchotus rufescens. The sequence goes on from JAVCKT010096337.1 coordinate 10,883, forward strand.
GTCTCCCCAGCCCTTGAACACTTGCTCTAAGTCTTGCAGTAACTTATGGGAAGAAAATGGTCATTGCAGTTGTTGAGCTCACAATATGTACATAAATAAATAATGACAATTGCATTAAAAAAAAAGTGACAATAAAAAAAATATAGTGATAACCCCACAGTTGCCAAGCCTCGACTCTCATTGGTACTAGGACTTCACTTACAGCAATAGCTTAATGAAAATTACAAGCATATATTGTTCTCTCCCAATCTCTCTGCATATGGACATGTGTGGGAGGGGAAATAAAATCATTTTCCACCAGCTGAGGCAGATTATCAGCTTCTGCTTAACACCTTTTGGAATGCCTCAGACCAGATTTGATACAACCCTTAAAACCCTTAGCCTAACAAGGACTTGCTTCCCTAAGGAAGGAGATTAGGATGTATTTTGGGTCTGGGTCTGGAGGTGGGCTGCAGATTACAGTGTGTGAAGGTGCCGCATGAGGCCCAGGCTCGAGGCAGCCCAAACCCAGGCCATGACGGGAATGTGTGACCAAAGCACTTGAAGCAATCATGAGTGCCACCAGGCCTTTATAGAGTTAGGATTTTGCTTTCAATTAGCCAAAACACATGCTTGATTCTTGCTGGATTACCCCCCGCTGTTTACACACATTCTCTCTGCTTTTCAGTTATTATTATTGATCCCATATGCTTCCGTTCTGGCAGCTTAACTGAGTCATGTTATCAAAACAAATGTGGAAAAAAAAAGCTTAAATATTATTTCCATAATATTCTCCACACCTGTATTTGCATTTCTCTATTCTAAGCATTGTTGATGTCTTTTTCCCTTCTCTGCACTCAAATTTGCGTCCTTCTTTAACCTATTGCCCTGTGCAAATTTTCCATGTGCTGATATCTAGGAAGAAAGCCTTTTATTTGTTCCCGTTAACGAGACTACTCAGAAAGGAGGGTACACATTTTTGGAGCTGTCCACAGCTTTCAGTTTCTAATGCATTTTGGCAGTGAATGAGAGCAAGAATAAAAATATCTATCAAAAGGATAACCCCAAAGATGAAGTCATCAGGGCTCCACCCTTTGGGTGGATTTCACAATCTGGAGCTGGAGCAGGGCTGGAGCTCCGGCACATGTCCTGCTCCCCATGGTGCCGCTGCGCTCCCCATCTGGGGACCAGTCCTACTTGGGGGAAGCGGGCCAGGCCCCCGTGATGCAAACAGGACCACTGCTGACTTCACTGGCACCCTGATCAGCCACATTGACGTGAATGCTCAGAGAAGCCCATGAGGCCACATTTCACAGCAGCATTTCACAATTTTTCTTTTCTAAAGCAACCTAAAAGTTACAGAAGCTCTTAGAATAGTACCCCATGGCTGTCTTGTGCCATGCTTCCATATCCTGCTGACTACGAACTTCACTTACAGGCTTTATGGCAAGCTAGGCTTTATGGCCTTAGCTGCATTTATGGGACTGGCTTTGCTGGCTCTGCTACCTGCCCCAGAGGAGTGGGCAAACAGGGGAGCCTGCACTCACCAGAGAGGGATGGAAGGACTGTATCCCCTTGGGAAACACAGGAGGAGGGGTTAAAAGTCATTAATACTTTGAGCCTCATTTGGTTCTCAGCTATGGTAATTGCACAGGTTTACCTTGCAATATTCATTCCTGTAGGCTTCCTACAAGAGTGATGCAGCTAGATCACCCACATCCCACGCTGGGTCTGAGCCTCCAGCCCAGCACTCAAGGAGGCAGCGCTCAGAGCTCATTCCCAAACTGCTCATTTTAAGCACACAGCTAGTTCTGCCAGCTGATCCAGGTGCAATTATAGGGCTGGGCTGAAAGGAGCTGTTTGCATGCAGGGGGAAGGAGTGAAAGGAGCCATCCTGTTACAGAGGTCATTGTGAGGGGTTCCTGTGTCATTACCATGCAAGGGAAGCAGGGCAAATTTATAACCTGACACAGTGCTCAGGCAGACTGGCCTCTAAAGTAGCTGGGCCAGGAGCCAAACTCAAATAATCTCAAACTCCTGCAAATTGTAATCTCTCACCAGCTGGTGTTTTGCCAGTGGGACTCATGCTGGAGCTCAGTGCTCCCCTGCCCTTGACTGGCCTCTCACTATGTCTGAGGGCACAGCAGTGCATGCACAGCTCAGTATCAGCACAGGAAGGGGCAAGAGAAGTCCTTTTTTTTTTCCCCTCTTATACAAATCTAACATGCTGAATCGTGACATTAAACTTCCATTTGGGCGCCTGTGTAAATGCATCAAGATTGCAAATTGATCAGATGGATTCTGGCATGTACAAATAAGAGCACCCTGTCCATTCACATCAGGTGTGTATGATCTTAAAACTTGCTCCCAAAAGGCAGTAGTTAGATTTTAG
>JAVCKT010096338.1:0-13253 GCA_032273925.1 Rhynchotus rufescens
AAAGAGAAGCTGAACATTATAATTCTAGTATCATAAAAATGTGTGATTTTAGTGTATTATTTTTTCAGAGTAGCTGACAAAGCACTGAAGAAATATGAGTTGAAGTTAGGCAAATTCAACTATGAAATAAGATGCACCTTCTTTTTTACATCATTAAACATTGTATCAGCTGATCAGAAAGCTTGAAAAGAGTTTTAAAACAAGCTGACTCTGCTCCTATAGAGGAGTAAACTCATTTTTACTCAAATTTTGTAATCTGTGTAATACATGGTCATGGTGGTCTGCTCGAAGTATTGGTCTTGAGTCATCTTAGCCAAACAGTTCCTTCTAGGAAAAATGGAATATAATATTTCTTGAAATTTCTTTTATATTAGCATAATACTAACCCAACTATATTAAGACAATGATAGTTGCAAAAGATTATTTCAGTAATTTAGAGAGCAGATTGAAAAAATTACCTCAGGTTTACCATAGAGAAGATTTACCTCTGAAACTTGTAGTTGGTATGTTTTATTAACACATTCAGGATCAAAGTGATCACAGGATAAAGCATGCCTTTCTCATCTAAGACAGATTAGTAGGGAACTCATTTTTGTAAGATTTCTTCTTTTTCCTTTCTTTGCAAATATCACCATGTCCGTCTTCTGGAAAATAATGAAGTAACTAAATAAATAAATAATAGCAATAAAACATTAAATAATTCTGTGCCTTTATGAAGACTCTGATATTGGTAACAATCTATTCTCTTTGATATATGCAAGTTTATCTATCTCCTATCATTAAATAGACACGTTAGTAGTATAATTTATCATTTAGTAGCATTATTCATTTAGACTGGGATAAATCATCCATATAGTTTTTTAGATAGAGACATCTAAAATGTACAGCTCTACTGTAGAAGGAAATGAGTCCCATCCTTAAAGCTAAAATAAGTTAATCCAATTCCATTATTTAGATATAATACAAGAATATCCAAATTAAATTGAACAACAGAATCACATATTCATAAAACAGATTATCTTGAATGGAGCCTCTGGAGGTCATCTGGTTATGCCTGCTGATTAAACAGGGTTACTGCCAGGGCAAATGACTGGATGTCTTCCCCTGGCAAATATCAAAGATCTCCAAGGATGGAGATGCCACATCTTCTCTGGCCAAGCTGTACATTTTTTGACCACACTCACTACAAAGAATTTTAATTTATGTCTAACTAGAACCTCTCCTGATGCAAACTGTAACTGTTGACATCTTTTTATTTTTCCCTGCAAAACTGCTTTCTGGCTGGTTGGCAGCACCCAGTCTGATTTGCTGCATGATAAACTTCTGTTTAAGGTAATGGACTTTAAATCTTGCTTTGCTGAAGCTCTTGCCAGCCCCTTTCTGTAAGCTGTTAGGACAGACAACTCTCTCCTGCAGCACACTGACTGCTCCCCCAAGCTGAGTTTAGCTAATTTTAGGTAGTGTTTCTCGTAGCCCTTTGACAGAACCTAGACACTGAGGAAGACTTTTTATTTGTTTGATTTTGAATGAGTTGTTTAATATCTGAAAATACACTTCACAGCAGGTGAGATGCGCCTCTTGGAGGCCTCATTTAAATTTTTGCCTTAAAAATAAACTCCTACAAGATTTATTTTATCCACATATTTCTAGTGTTTTATTATCTATTTGCCAGCTGGAATGAAAATACCTTTTAACAGATATTCTCTGGGGAAAGATGAAGAAATGCTGAGAATGAAATATCTCCCTTGACTAGTTTCCAGAAACATGTTCTTCATAAAATCACTTCCAGATATTGAATGGCATGTAGCTATTACCTTATTGTAGAGAAAAGGACTGAAACAGGAGAAAAGCTAGGCAATCAGGTAGATTTTATCCATCTTATAACTGGGAAAATTTAAAACTCACCTAGTTCTTGTGCCAAGAACGGCACAGAATGACCAAGCCAAGCACTGCAAGTCCTCTGAAGCTGCTAAATTTATTTCCATTTATTTCTGGTCACATGGTTAAAAGAGCCTGCAGACATCTTCCCCTCTCATTATTCTTGTTTGATGTTGTTTAAATCTCTTAGTTTCATTTACGTAAAAAATATGGATCAAAGGGGAAACAAAATATACATTTTTAGTAGGCATGAACTGAATGTAATATCGTTATAATTGATTTATTCATAGTATAACTTATTCCTTTCTCTATTTCCATCACTTTCATTACTTAACCTTTTGTGCCATTTGTATATCTTCTCTATATATCTTCTAGTTATATATCCAGTTCTATATATCTTACTTCCATCTTTTGTTTTTATTTTTTGGGTAGTTTTTCTTGTTGTCAAAAGTAATTTTTATATCTGTTATATGAATTTCTCTCTAGAACTCATAATCATAACTTGTTTTCTCTAAACCCATCTGTTTGAAATTTACCAGCATATATATAGCCGATTTGGAATATTTTAGAAGTTAGTAGCAATCATTCAGTGTCAACAGAAAAATGCAAAGTTACTCTGAATTTCCGTGAGCTCAGTCATCAAAGAGTAGTGATATGACAGATTTCTAATCTTTCATTATAAATTCCAGGGACTCTGTTTCTTAACTTGCATTCCAGGTCTTCCCACAGTTCTGTGTAACAGGCAGTGCAAGTTTCACAAGGTTATACATTTGCTACTAGTAATATAGTGTCAATACTGGGAAGTATCAAAAGAGATATTTTTAGGCACACAGAGAAATGATCACCTTAGAAATATGGAAGTCCAAATATAAAGCTGAAATTAAGATATTTGTACCAACAGATACTCAAAAGAAGTAGGTGCTCAAATCAAAGTTGAACTTAACTTACTATATGCTCTTCAGTTTATGTTAAGACTTGATTCTTGAAAGACTATCATATCAGTTGTGACAAAAGCTATGTAAATTAAGTTTTAAGTGAGTTATGAGCACGGATATCATGCTTAGTTGCAATGATATCAGGGATACTCTCCTTGGTATCAGGGATGTGCATGATGTGTGTGCATGTGCATTAAAGAAATTATGCCATTAATTTCTTGAGTGTTCCAGAAATGCCCTGGACCAGTCTTTTATGTGGAAGAGTTAATGGATGGTGTTGAGACAACAGACCAACTTGAACCTAGGGGACTGACTTAAACTTTACAATTAAATATCTCATGACTTGTTATAGGTGTCTCACAGATGTATTAGGCAGCTCTACATTTTCTTAGGTAATCTCTACTGTGTCCAGAGATTTGTGTGCCTAAAGTGTTAATTTTGTGTGCCTAAAAGTGTTGATTAACATCTGGAAAAAAAGGGATATATTTGCCATCATATTTCAATAACTGGCTATATCCAGAACGTCATGATATACCCATGTGCATGGAACTGAACTGATCTTTAAGCATTCAAGGCTGAAGTATTCTGGTGTTTCTCTGCTTAAGTCTGGTCTTTAAGTCCAGAAATAAATTGCTCCGTTATGTGGGAAAATGAAGTGCATTGTGATTTTGTGTATTCAGGCTTTTAAATGTCATGAAAAAAAAAACCATTTAATTTACATAGATGAAAATTATCCAAATTATAAAAATATAATCATCTCAGTTTGAAATTGAATCCCACTTTTCTTGTTTTTCTCTAAATTTCTGATAAAAAATGATGGACACATTGCACAATGAATCCATAATGGAACTCTTAAAGAATGTTTAAATGAAGAAAAATGCAGGCAAATTTATTTTTATTATATTTATTATTTTTTAATATTTAATGTTGTATATGTATTTGTCAATGTAAATCACCATGCGATAATTACAAACTCGTAATGTACTTCTTTCAGTGTTCTGCATATCTCAAAGAAGCTGAAATCTGATGGAAGAAGGTGCTACCAGGCACTTATCTCACTATCAAAGAAATCATCAAATGCTTGATTTACTTGTCTATAAAAGGATTTGTAGATTCAGCTGAGACACCCTGGAGTATTCAAGACATATGCCAACATTTGACAGATATGATACAGAAACTATGGGAAACCTAAGATCTTTTGAAGCAGGACCTGCCTGTGGGATAGATGCTCTAGGGTATCTTAAATGACATCAAACACCTATGAGTGGTCAGGTAAGATGTATTCAGTTGTATTCTTTCTTTGTTCCTTTATTTGATTTGATCATTTTTGAAATGATGCTTAAGATTATGCCATAATTAACAAACCAAATTTAGTAATATTGATGTAATGACCATATTGACTTTTTCTCCCAGGTCTACTGAGCAAATATAGTTTATTTTGATTTGTATCTTTGAAAAGCCCACATAAAGATCACCCTTTAAGATCAAATTTTGACAGAATTAAGATGACCTGCACTGGTCCTTTAAACAAAAACAACAAAACCACCACCACCACTACAACAAAACAACATGGTTCATTGACCTTGTTTTCTTATGTCTTTTTCCTAATCAACCCAAATACATGTGGACTTTTGTGTAATCATCTGATCAGATATGGTCAAAAGAAGTTTTGTGTTCAGAATTAGAAGAAATTTTGATGGAATTAAAAACAAAACTTAGTTAAAATCCTTAAAAGAGTATACATTACCAATAAATATGTGCAAAAGGATAACTTCATAAAAGCAAGAAACATTTCATAAAAGTTTATTTCAATCTTGCGGGTGTTTTTCACTGGAAATCTCTCATCATCTCTTTCCAGTCTGTCACAAATAGATATTGTGTAATTTTTCTAGAAGAGGATTTTAGATTGTATGATTTATGATTTAATATGAATGACTTTACTGATTTGACTGACTCTGTAAGCCCTGTATTACTAATGATGGACTCTTTCCACAAGGCATAATTCACTTTCTCACCTCATTTTTTTTTTTTTTTCACGGTACTTTCTCTGCTTTTGGGTCCCATCAATTTTTTAGCTGTGGTTAACTTCTGTGAGAATAATCGTACTGCTTTTCAGTGACACGAAAACTATAACTATGTTTCATTGGTCCTATTATGAAACCCTGAACAAATTACCAAAATCAACCAAGCCTTCATCTTCTGTTGGGGAGGGGATGTTGTCAGTGGAGAAGGATGTGCATTCCATCTCTTAGTCCTATTCATCAATAGATGGCAGCAAATAGCTCTTTTACCTCTGATCTCTAGCCCACAGGGTTGCGCTCATTTATGTACTTATTTAATGCTCTTTTTATCTTTTTGACTCTCCCTCTAAAACGGTCATGAACAGTATGTGACAGTATGTGACAATGTAGCTACACTATAGCTCATAAACTACTTAAGCAGATAGATAGCTTCTTTTTCAGCTCTTTGCTAAAGAGTATTCTTATGGTTTCATTGACAACTGCAAGCAGACAGACAGCAGTTTAAGTTAGCAAAGAGAATACATCTCATACATAGAAAATACACTGCAATGGTAGATTCACAGGCAGAAATATTCCATATTTAGTTAACATTTATTATCTTAACAAGAAAACAGAACTTAAAATCATTGCAAAATATTCTCACAAAGATCCTTCTCTTCAAAGATCCTTCCTTCCTTCCTTCCTTCCTTCCTTCCTTCCTTCCTTCCTTCCTTCCTGCCTTCCTGCCTTCCTGCCTTCCTGCCTTCCTGCCTGCCTTCCTGCCTTCCTGCCTTCCTTTTATTTCTCTTTCCCTTTTTCCCCTTCTCTTTATAAATAAATAAATAAATAAATAATAAAAAATAAAAAAATAAAAAATAAAAAATAAATTAGTATTTAGTAATTAGTAAGCATTACACCGGAAATATGTTTGTAAACTATGTAAGTGAAAGAATGTACTATGTAGAATGGGAAAATAAACCTTACTCTTTCTTAAATTAAAACATCTCTAGAATTTAGAAAAAAAATTAAGTGAATGAAGTGATTGTAAAGTAAAAATTTGTGGACAAAAATTTTTGACTCATCATTATTACACATGCAAACTTCATATGTAAATACTGCTATTCAATAATAATATATCTATCCTTATATAAGAATAGCTCTTGAACACAATTATTAGAGTAGCTGCAAAGAAAATCCAGATGAATCAGTAAAATATGTTGAGGGAACTTTGTTAGAAGTCTTTGCTGAAGTAAATTTTCTGGTATCTGTGATAATGACTTTTTTTTTTTTTTTGCCTTATACTGCATTAAGAGTATCTTACTCACAGTGTGTAGTCTTGATGTTCTTGAGATACAAAAAGGAGAATATTGTACAAAAAAAAGATGAATAGATGGCTACAATACTGCAGATACCTACAAGGTAGATGTTGATGCACTCTACAATAGAAAATGAAAAGAAAAAAAAAAGTCAGTTATTTTATCTTCTCTGTATAACAAAAATAGTTAATTATTTCCTACTGAAAACTATCAATCAGATTCATTAATAATTTAAAAAAAAAAAAAAGTAGCTGGAAAAAAAGCCTAATTTTCATACAATATCTCATCTGGTTTAGGGAATCCATTTACCAGTTTAATATATTTCACCATAGTGAAAGTTATATGAAATACACTACATTTTTTCCCCAGTAAGACAGTTATTTTTTCTTATTAGGAAAGTGAATTCAGCTTGGAGAGACCTGGCAAACAAAAGATATGAACTTTCCAAAGAAAAGTATAAGAAAGGAAGGAAGAAGAACAATCACAATATATCACACTGCACCATTTAAAACAGTCCACAGAGGATAGATGTTGAAATTGCATTTAAACCATTACTGATGTGAAATGAATTTAACATAAGCTGTATAATTTATTAAGTCTGGAAGCATTCAACCACTTCAGCCAACAAGTTACACAAATTTGGAAGGGAAAATGAAACTATGTCTTCATTTACTCAAGATGTTCTTCATTTGTTATTAAAGTTTTAACTCATATACACTTAAGTTGTGATAAAATTAATTTCCTATACTAGTCATACAATTTTCTCTTCTGATATTTAACATGTCATATGTGAAACAAATTACAAAAAGTCATAATATTTTACTGCTGCATTTTGAGAAAATGTTGTGATGGAACTGAAAAACTATGTTCAAGGTTCAAACCGTTTTTTTTGTCCTTGCTACATTACCTATGATTAAGAAAAATGATGATGCTAGCATAACAAGTACTCTTTTATGAAATCAATGAGACTGAATTGCCAGTGACTAGCCCATCATTCCTGGTATCATCTTTTTTTTTTTTGTTTCCTTAAACTTCACACTTCCATGTATTTCCAGAGAAAGCATTATGTGATAATCCATCACCGAGACATTATTAGACAAACGAATGTGTTTCAGCAAAGCTAAATTCAAGGGCATTTGCAATAGACATTATAGAAGGATGAAACAATTTTAATATTTCTGTGTAGTGCTCTATCATAGAAATATCAGAATTGCATGTTGGGTTATATCAAAGATGTTTAATTACATTATTTATATTATACATATTATTTACAAACACTAATTTTTACTGTTGCTTTATTACTTTATTTTTATTAGGGAATTTTATTTTACTAGGGACTTATCTGTGCAATCAGCTCTGTATGAAACAGTCTCTAATGGATAAAGAGTCAAATTTGAAGATATAGTGTAAGATGCATAAATGTGCAGTAAAAGTGGGATTTTTTAATGTTTGCAATCAGAGAACATTGTATGCATTTTCAGCTGAGGGAAATCAACAACTGATGTTGCTGATTTCAGCTGAGCAACTGATGTTGCAGTATTTTACAATAAAACTAGAGGAGAAATATAGTCTGCTGTGCCTAAATTCTGTGATCAGAAAATGAAACACAGAAATTACTTCATGAGATCTTTATACTTGCTCCTGTTTGAGCTTCTTTTCTTAGCACCACACAAAGCAATATGAGGATACATTCATGCCGCTTGATCATTGCCTCAGGAACTAGCATGGAAGAGCTAGTTCTCTAGCAGTGCTCTCTTTTCCCTAGCTATACATGTATTTCAGCTATTACTTAGTGATTGACTGTACATTAAGGGCTCAGTATTCTAACTGTGCCCTGTGGGCTCTCTCTGTGGGCGCTTTCTGTGAAGGGGTGGACAAAAAGTGGCACTTCGTGTGGCAGGGCAAGGGCTAACTCTCAGAACCACTGGTCTCTCCACTATCCATTTCCCAGGCCTATGGACTCTCCAGTAGTTGATTCCATTCCAACTAGAAGTTGGTTAGCATCACATACAGGTATAGAGAGGATACTCACCCAGGAAAATAGTTACAATAAATTTTATAAATTTTATAGAGAAATTTTAATGGAGAATTTTTGATCAAAAGCTAGAATCTACCACAGTGATCAAGCACAATATTTGGCTGGAGAATTATCCTGGCCATAAGCTTGCTTCCGTGAAGCCGGGCATTTTCATCTTTCTTCCCTTCTCTCTCCCCTTTACCTCAGGCTTTTCTCCAAGCATCCCATTGTAAGTTTTGCACAGTTCATACAAGGCCATTACAATATTCCATTAGTTAGTTCTTTTCCATTAGACTGAAAATATTGTTTCCTCTTTTGGAAATATTTTGGAAATATTGTTTCCTCTTTATCAGTTAAAAAGTTATGCTTGCACTTTCTTAAGATTCACTTTGAATGTTTTCTTCAGAGGCCCATGTACCTTCTCTTTGCTATTGTCTCTGTTATACATTGGTCTTTAGGGTTTGTGTTTCTGGGTATTTATGACTTGTCCTTTCTCTTGTCCTAGGCTTTTGTGCTAAACAGACACTACACATTCCAGAAATCCTTACACTCATTGCCAGTGTTTACAACACAAAAACAAACAAACAACGCCATCTCAATATAGAGGAAAAAAGCAGAAAACCAATGATATGAGGTAGGATGTGAATAAAGGAACCAAACAAGAGGTATATCCAAACAGACTTGAGCAGAAACAGCACAATACAACAGAGAAAATGATTAGGGCAAATACAGGAACTCCCCTTAAATCTTGTTGCATGCACATCCGAATGACGTCTTCAGTTCTAGAAATGCGTTTTTTCCTGTGTTACTCTTTGCCATGGGTCTATCTTGATTGTAGATCTGTCTCTTGGAAACTACTAAAAAATATTCTGTACAGCATAGTGCTAGTTGAACGTGGCCCACTTCCAAGAACACCATAAGGAGATTTCAGACAGGCTGCATTGAATATTTGTTTGCAATTTTAGGAATCTCAAATCTATTCAGTCAATAACTATGGACTGCTGCTTTCATTTTTTCTTTCCACATTCCACACATGGAGGTTTTATGCTTAATATCAAATAGATTTGATGTTACACAGGGCTTGGATTTAACAGAGTATATTAATAAAATAATACAGAGAAATCATACAAAAAGTGTTACACTTTGCAGAATATAGCAATTGAAATATACAATTCAGTTTTAATACAATTGTGGTTCTCATTTCTGGTCACTATAGTAGCTCACCACCCCAACGCTGGGCATTCTCAGTCATCAGCAAGAAGCTTTGAAGGTACCTGGAAGCCGGGTGAAGACTATTGCTGTCTTCAAAATGCTTTTCTTCAACTATTCAATTTTTATACTTTGTGTTGGGCATGGGCTGTGACTGTACTCAGGATCAGCTCCTATGGCACCAAAGAAGACTCAAAGTTGAACTGAAATAGTGCTCTTGGGTGCATGGGCAGAGGATACAGCTGGAGGCCCCAGTGGAGGCTATGTTAGGGAATGCAGACCTGTTAAGTCTACTCTTACTGTTACGTAAGATCTTGTGCAGTCAACATCCTGACACAAAGGATAGACAGAATAGACAGGAAGCCCTGTAAGTTCCATATAGTAGCTCATCATTAGACAGACTTAGTAGAAGAAATCTCTAAATGCATCTTATTAGTTAATTTCAAGACTATATAAAAAGACACTAAGTTATTGTGTACTGTATTTGCACAGCTTTCTTAGAGAATAACAAGCTAATGCTGCCCCATAGTCATTTCCTTAATAACCAGAATTTGCTGCACAGTAGTAGAGAGCCACTGTCACCAGATGCATCAGCTGTGCCACCTGCTCCAGGGAATGCTTCTTGTCCATGCACAAGTAACCTCTCAGAGGTGTGTTGAAGGACATCATCACAGTAAAGATGAGCAGCCAGACCACCTCACCATGACATTTCCAATTGCAAACAGAATGACACGTTACCTTGGTTGTGTGTGTCTATCATCTACTGCAACTGCAGAGAACTGGATGTGGAAAAATATTGAGGGGACAGGTGATGGGGACTGGCCAGACTGTTCTGTGGCAATTTGACATAACTGTACCTATACATCATGCCCAGCTTATGGCCATGTCATGTACACCACACACATAGGCTCTGATTGTTATCATACATTTTACCACCTGCTTAAGTACTGTTCACCTGCTATTACCACCAATTGGATTGTAATACAGGACAATCATGTGCTTAGTAGTTGTATAAGAACATATAGATTTCCTTTCCCTCCACACTCCTCACTGTGGACTGTTGCTCAGAGGTGCCTGCAATCTCCTCATCATTCTCTTTCTTCTGCCGGGAAACTGTGAGGGCCCCAAGCAGAAGTGGAGGTAATAAAAGCCTCAATTTGACTACTCTTTCTATACTCCTTACCCACCTCCACCACTACGGCTTTCAAACTGCAACATTTTCAAAATAAAATTGGCATAGTTGGCAGGATGTCAATAAAGGAATTCCTATGGAGACAGAAATTTGGCCCCTCAGAAGGTGGGGGAGATTGGACCAGAGATAATTGGTCAGCATCAGTAAATCCCTCTGCGCAATAATTTATGGCAGCAAGAATTAGCTCCAGGAGTGTCCCGCACTATGCTGCAGGGGCAATCCACTAGCTGCATCAGAAAATTGGTTGAAATCCTGGAACGCAGAGTAACTGAATCTCCACCTTCAGGCAGACAGCACAAGAACTCCCCCTCTCCCCTCGCCTCTGAAAGAACAAACAATCCCGTTGTGCTTTTAACAGAAGAGCTGAGGAGGTTAAAAACCTAAACAATGTGGATTGGGATTCGGGCTGCCCAACCCGCATGATACATGTTTTCCAATGGCCCATAAACAAAAAACCCCGTATATCAATTCCTGTTGGTCCAAAAAAAAAAACTCAGTCTAGAATTTCTGATTGATATTGGAGCACAGATTAGTGCACAGTTCCAGTGCTTTGAATGCTTACCTGGAAGGAATAAGCCACTTGTTATCACTAAAAGACCAACTAGGACCTCCAAATTACATCAGCCAGTAAGCTCAGACATTACAACATTACATCTTCCTTACAAACTTTCACCTATTCAGGTAGTACCAGAATTCACTATATCCTCTAAAAAAAAAAGACAGGGTGTGGTTTACCGATGCCTCTGCGCAAAGAACAAGCATGAGGTGGAATTACAAAGCAGCAGCCCTGGAAATAAGCACACCTATATCATGAATGTGTGGCATAGGGATGGCCTGCGTCAGTAGCATTAGTTAGTGAAATCATATCAGCTTGCCCTCAATGCCAACTCTGACTGAAAATGAGTCATCCTAATCAAAATGACCCTCAGCACATTCAAAGCATGATTAAAAAGCATGCAAAAGTGTCACAGCGTAACTGGGATCTGCAGCTATCTCAAGGAGTCTACACTGTAAACCTTATCAGAGTCCTCAAAGTCACAAAATCACAGACCTATTGAAATGCAGGTGGCACAACCCATGATGGCAAAATTGCTCTCTATTGATGTTGTTCCTTTCATTTTGACTAAACCTCGAGGACTATGTGCCTGGGAAGCCCCTGATGCTAGTGGGAAGACATACCGCTTAAGCAGTCTATGGATCATCCCAGACTTCTGACCAAATAGAATTGCTTGTTCATGCTTGCAAAATTAGTAATCCAATGCACGCCGGTCAAGGCAGAGACCGAGCATTTTTCCTTTTGTTTTCCAGGGCATAAAACCTCAAAACACTGGACAATTGTACCTGAAGCCGAAGACTCTCCTTTACTGATCTTGAGTATCCATCAGGGTTGCTAGTTTCCTGCATAGTTTGTTTTGTCATTTGATATGTGTAAATCAGGTATTTTGGAGAATTCCATGACTTCACAGGTTCTACACCCAGGCCCAGGATTTTCTTTTGGTTCAGTATCAAACAAGTCAGCATTGTGGTATTGCCAAAATGTGATAAATTGCTCCAACTAGGTCAGACACTATTGGCCATTTTAAGTTTCCCTAAAATAGGCTGTCTGTGCCATAATCACAGCATATAATATAAATCAGTAAGTGAAGATTTTCCGCCTCGTAATGATTGCCATATAGCTTCTGGAGATGCTCCAGCTGGTTTGATTTAGGCCTGTAGTGATGGTAATATGTATACCTCCTTATGGGCTGGATTACCTGAACTCCAGTGTACGTTGGATCTTCCAACATTGTGCTACTGTGCAAATGTGATTATGGTTAAGTAAGCTAGCCTATCAAGCAGAAAAATAGCTAATGCCACTAATACTAGTATACAGTTGCTCATTTGTCAATTACAAGCCACATCAAAAATGATTCTTCAGAATCGGATGGCATTGGACTTGATGCTGTTACACCAAAATTGACTTTGTAGCTACCTGAACCTTTCTGGTACCGACTGCTGCATTTATATGATCCAAAGTTTAATAGAATATGTGACGATGTTCATTGTGATGATAATTATCCTAAGCACAATATCCTGTGCAAAATCTAGTATAAAGAAATCTATTAATGTAAAGATGATTCAGTTCACCACTTATACCCCTTTACAAGCAGATGACGCAATTGATGTCCCAAGTACTAAGACTCTAATTTGAGACTAAATCTCAATATACTGGAGTCATGGGGTGGAAACAAAGTTTGTTACAATCATTACTTACTATTGTAACTGCAATAATTTCTGTATATATATATATTCATTCTTGTAGAACTAGATTCTCTGCCTTTTCTGTAACTCCTTCCCATCTGATGTACCAATGTGCAATCACTCGCTTAACTGCATCATGTTTAGGCCATATGATATTAACATCTAAATGACTTCATGTGAAGCTTAAGTGACTATAGTCATGGGATGGATAATGTGGAAGAATGGTTTGGAAAACTGGGGTCTAACAGAAGTTTTGGCATTGCAGAACCTTGCTTGGGGTGAGACACAGTTGCAACTTTCAGGATGGTTGGTAGGCACGGACTCAGCTCCTCCACGGTTGCCCAGGCAACACAATCTGCCCTCCTCGCAGCTGCAAAGGGGAGTAACAGAGGATGGAGCGGAGTGAAGACCCCGCGGCCAAACTCTGTTGCACTCCCTGTGCTGGGCCGCTGATAAGCCGCACAG